>MUZC01000076.1:40277-56110 GCA_002072015.1 Radix auricularia | reverse complement strand
TATATATACATATATATAATATAACTAGAAATAAATATATGTTTGCTATATCACGTTTATATCTATATATCATATAACAACAAACATATTTATATTTCATATATCATGCATATATATCTATAATATATCGTATATCAACTCGAAAAATCATTTTTCTCGATGTGGCTTAGAGATTAATTACGTGTTATGCTTTTGATTATAATAGTTTTAAAGCAATTTTAAATATTATCAGATATTGCACGATAAACATTCGAGAATTTTCTTTTATCCTGTGTACTCCGATTTCTTTATGACCTGAGGATGCCAGGGATTTTTTTTTTAAAAGAGCGTTTTAAGACCTGCTCAAACTTTTGTCGTTATTGGAAAAGAGCAAACCGCAGGGTTTACGGGAAGATTGGCCGCGAGGGGGATTCCTCCTTGTCAGTTTGAAACGAGCGGGTGCCGAGGGCAACGAGAAACAATGGAGGTGTGAAAACATGGCTGTGGGGGGGGGACGGGACTGGGTGGAGGGCCACAATCAGACCGTGTGATTGGGGGGGGGTAATGTAAGATAAATAAATCCCTTCTGTTGTTGACTTGGTGTGAGGGTGGCGGGGGGAGGGGGAGGAATGCAAGAGCTCGTGTGTTGACTTGGGAGATGATTTAATTGAGATGATATGTGTCGGGTGGGAGGACAGGAGGGCAGAGGTCACAACGTCACGTGGTGTTTAATCCTGTCTTTTGATGATCTTATCTTTTGATGATCTTCTCTTTTGATAAACTTGTCTTTTGATGATCTTGTCTTTTGATAATCTTGTCTTTTGATGATCTTGTCTTTTGATGATCTTATCTTTTTGATCTTGTCTTTTGATGATCTTCTCTTTTGATGATCTTGTCTTTTGATGATCTTGCCTTTTGATGATCTTGTCTTTTGATGATCTTATCTTTTCTTGATCTTTTCTTTTAATGATCTTGTCTTTTGGTGATCTTGTCTTTTGATGATCTTGTCTTTACACACACACACTTTACACACACACACACTTTACACACACACACACACACACACACACTTAACACACACACACACTTTACACACAGACACTTAACACACACACACACTTTACACACACACACACACACTTTACACACACACACACTTTACACACTTCTCTATTCTCAATAAATTGTCGTCCTTTAACAAGGCTTGTCATTTCAAGGCGGAAATCTATTTATAGAACATACGGGTTATTTATGTTGACACATTTCATTAACATATTTTTAATTTTAATCTGGATATTCTGTTATGAAGGATGTGGTGGAGCAGGCCAGGGCCCTACATGGGCTGTAGCTGGAAGGATGTGGTGGAGCAGGCCAGGGCCCTACATGGGCTGTAGCGCCACAGATGATGATGATTCTGTTTTGAAGTATCTTTTAGGATCTTAATGAATTCAACGTTAAGATATGTATAACGTGTGGATTTGAACAATACCAAATTTTTGAACAAGTTTTTGAACGAGATTTGAACAATACCAGATTTTTTAACAAGTTTTTTTTACCAGATTTGAACAATACCAAATTTTTGAACAAGTTTTTGAACGAGATTTGAACAATACCAAATTTTTGAACAAGTTTTTGAACGAGATTTGAACAATACCAAATTTTTGAACAAGTTTTTGAACAAGATTTGAACAAGACCAAATTTGCTAGGAGCTTACAAAATACAAAACAAATGTAATAAATAAATCAATACAATTTATAATATGCAAACATATCGCTACGTCTATGTTTCTAACAATAGACATCGCTCTACCAAATATAGTAACATGACGTAATGACAAAAGCCGTTTCCGGTTTTGGCAATCACGTATCCCCAAACGATCGTTCAAATTTAGTTTCTACCTCAATAACTTAGAAATGATTGGGGAGAACGGTCGTCAAGGAACCCCCCCCCCCCCCCGCCACACATACACACACACGCGCGCGCGCGCACGGGAGTTATGGTAGAATCATTAGCACGGCTGTCACGACTCACAACATGCGGTCGACTAGCCATCGTGACCCCCTGACCCATGAACCCATGTCCACTGTTAACACTCGTGCAGCCATGACTCTATGTACTTTCCATGCAGATACTAGACCAGACAGATACTAGACCAGACAGATAACAAGCAGATACTAGACCAGACAGATACTAGACCAGATCGATACTAGACCAGACAGATACTAGACCAGACAGATACTAGACCAGACAGACACTAGACCAGACAGATACTAGACCAGACAGACACTAGACCAGACAGATACTAGACCAGACAGATACTAGACCAGACAGATACTAGACCAGACAGATAATAGACCAGACAGATACTAGACCAGACAGATACTAGACCAGACAGATACTAGACCAGACAGATACTAGACCAGACAGATACTAGACCAGACAGAAACTAGACCAGACAGATACTAGACCAGACATATACTAGATCAGACAGATACTAGATCAGACAGATACTAGACCAGACAGATACTAGACCAGACAGATACTAGACCAGACAGATACTAGACCAGACAGATACTAGATCAGACAGACACTAGACCAGACAGATACTAGACCAGACATATACTAGACCAGACAGATACTAGACCAGACATATACTAGACCAGACAGATACTAGACCAGACAGATACTAGACCAGACAGATACTAGACCAGACAGACACTAGACCAGACAGATACTCGACCAGACAGATACTAGACCAGACAGATACTAGACAAGTTATTGAGGTGTATTTGTTTTGTAAACACAGCGGTCTAAGGGAAGCCATAACCTTAATTCTTAACCGTTTCTGTGATATAAGGAGTTGTCTTTCTTCGAACATTAAATTGAACCCCAAAAAATCATTTCCTTGTTTTAAAAAAATCATTTTAATTATTATTACAAACTGGTCCACTACACTAAAAAGATTTAATCCCTGAAACGAATAACTGAAATTATAGCATTTATTAACCAGAATAAACAATGTCCTTTTTGTTTCTTCTGCATTGACCTAATAGCGTTTAACAAGTATTCATAAAAACTTTCCGATTTTTCGGATTTTTCTATTGCACTCAGGTCTGTAGGTGGCTCGATAGCGAAGTCAATAGAGCTATCGCCTCACAAGCGTGGGGTCGTGGGATCGAGCCCACGCAAAGCCACAATAAGAATGATGGAGGGCCAACGCTAAGAAAGTCCTCCGCTAACCTCCTTGGTGGGCCCCACATAGGCCTACATGGTTGTAGCGTAATATGTAGTGTTATTAATATTTTGGACACAAATTTTGGGCCCCCTCAAATAGGGGCCCCACGTTGGGGACTTTTAAATTTAGTCCTCCCCTCCTCCTGTCATCGATTATGAGACTTAATATCATATTGCATTCATAAGAATTCCGGAGATATGCTTTGTAAAAAAAATGCCACTAGATTTAAACACGACCAGGCTCCTTATTTCCTATTAAATTTCATTGATCGACAGCCAACAAATATACCAAAAAATTAGACATTGTTTTTTTGTTAGTATGTTAAGTTTGACTCCCATTCTAAAGAAAAGGTGACCCAGCTTACCATTGTACAGACTTATCTGTACTAACGCAAGCCTAGACAGCATGTACCACATGGCTATAATTGAACTCCAACTGGTATTAAAATCACACTGACCTCCTTCAAATTATACTTATGGACCCCTTCAAGCTCTCCGCTGTGTCTTTTAATACCTATGAGGCAGCCAGCCATCTTCCTCTCTCTCTAACCCACCCGGTCACTCACATGTTACACATGGGACGTGGTGGTCGACAGGTAGCGCTCTCGACTGTCATACCGATGGTCACGAGTTCGAATCCACACGAAGGTGAGGATTTGTTCCCGGGGCCTGAGGAGTCCCGGAGTCACCCAGCTCCGAATGGTTACCTAACTAGACAATAGTTAGGCGGCTGGGGTAATGCGTGGAACCCCTATAGCCGTGGCCTGTGACAGCTGCATCACTTGCCAACAGATCATCTCTCATGGTCTGTGGACGCAATTAGCTTCTGCATAATAAGACATGTGTTATGCAAGTAGCTATATTGGAAGGTTCACTACCATTGTCTGCTCAGTATGTCAGCCAATGTATTATTGGCCCCTGGAATCGGTCTGATTGTAAATTTGTATTCTTGTAATGTTACCGCGCAGCGTGCAACTCTAGTATTAGTGGTCTTAGCTGTATGTAACACAGTCAATGGTTTGTGGTCAGTCTCTATTGTAAATTGACTACCAAAAAGGTAGCTGGAAAATTTTGTCACAGTCCACACGACCCCCAAACATTCCTTTTCAATTACCGCATATCGGGTCTCGCGATGTAATAGTTTTACATACGCTATAGGATGTAATAGTCCCTCTCGTTCTTGCAATAGGCATCTCCTTTAGCGGAATCCCTCGCATCCGTTCTGATTACAGACTCACGCGTTTGACCTGGCAGCATAAGGATTGGCTGTGTAGATAAAGCCTTTTACAGTTCATCTAGTACTTCTGCACATTTGCTATAGTCCATTGTACTTTCTCTGCCCGTTTACATTTCTTTGTCAGATCTGACAGAATGCTCGAGATGTTTACGAAGTCAGGAACAAATTTCCTATTATAATAGCGTACCAGTACCAGTACCAGTACCAGTACCAGTACCAGTACCAGTACCAGTACCAGTACCAGTACCAGTACCAGTACCAACAAGCTCCTCACTTGCTTCTTGGTGTTAGTTAGTTTTATATTGAGTATCTTAATGGTAACAGTGGCATTAGGTTTCTGTGTACCCCAACCTACTATATGAGCAAGAAACTCAACTTCTGTAAAGCTGAAATGACTCGGCTCAAAGGAACCAAATACCGGCAAAATGTGAACATTTTTCTAAATTCAACGCTAACTATTGGCATGTTCAACAACTCATATCTAATTTTTTTTTTTCAATCCTTGAAATCTTGCAATCTAGAAGCATCTTGTCTAAGTTCAATAGAAAAATCTAAAAATCAGATAGCTGACATGAATAGTTTTGTCAAGGCGCAAGGTCAAAAACTGACAATAATTCGAAAAAATATAGAGCTTATATAGAGAAAATTACGCCACCTTACAGGCCATGTTGTACAACAACAAATCATCTCTCAAACATTTTTCATTCAATCCAGGAAATCTTGCAATCTAGTTGCATCTGATAGAAGTTCAATAGAAAAATCTAAAAATGTCTTTGAATCGTTAGTGTATGTCTAAATGTACACTACATGCATTTAAAAGTTTTATAATTTTTAAAATAATTTTTATGCTTGAACTAAAATTTAGATTGTAGAATTCGGTTTTATAATGTATTTTAAAACAAATAGTTTATTAGGAAACTTTAAGTTCTTATATAGGTAGATATTTTCAGAAACTGTAGATTGTTATAGTCATTTAAAAAAAAAAAACAACTCCATTACGCTTTAAATAAATTATGATTCAAATATTTTTATTTTCTATTAGGATTTAGTTAAATCCCTTATATTAACTTCACCGCCGGCTCTCTCTCTCTTTCTCTCTCTCTGTCTTGGTCCGTCCATCGGGCGGGAAAAAAAGTAAAAAATGACAAACTTCCCGTGATGCCATCGTGCTTAAAGTTCGCACATAGACTCCTGTCACCTAACAATGCATTGAATCAAAATTTCAGATCGATCGAATGTACCGTAATTAAATTAATGCACTTTAAGTTTATCTCTATATAAATGTATGGTAGCCGTCTGTTGTTGACATTCACGTGTTTGCTGGAGTTCCCTCCAGCCATGGGTGACCATACCCCCACCCGTCCGCTTTTTACACCAAGAGAGTTCAGTCACGTTCAGTCTGTAAATGTTTGTCGCGCCGTGCATATTATTTTGAATGTAATCAATACTTTTAGTTCTGTCTCATATATAAGGGATTTATAGTCAAAAACTTTGTTTTTACGGGTTGTTTTTATTAAAAAATAAATTGTAACATTGTAGCATTTTTAAGACACTGTGTAAAGGTTCCAATAATATTTATGAACTGATCGAAGCAGCTGTTTGAAATGAACGTATCTGTTTTCTGATTTTTTAATGTATATTTTGTGTATGTAAAAATGTAATTAAAGCACTGTAAGCCCTAATTGTAAATTGTAGATTTTCTTTTAATAAACCACAACCGGTTTGTGAAATCCACACGGCGTCATATAGAATTTGGCCGCAGTTGATGTCCTTTATTCATATTGCTGAAGATATGAATTACCATATTTAATTCTATTGGGATAGGAGGGGCTTTATCACCCAAACAAAATTAAGGCAATCACAATTTTGAGTATATAACTAATGACATTTTTAACACATGAATAAATTTATTAAGTAAGTGCCTTTTGTGTTTTAATTATTAACTTGCTCTTTTTGGCTTTGCATTACACTGCAGCTAAGTTTTGATTTCATGTTATTAGTTATATGTGTTGCTGCCAATTTGTTTGTTGAGGCAGGCTTGTTCTGTGACGTCTTGTAAGGCCAATACATACCCTGAAGGAATGACGCCAATAAATACCCCGAAGGAATGACGCCAATACATACCCTGAAGTCATGACGCCAATACATACCCTGAAGGAATGACGCCAATACATACCCTGAAGGAATGACGCCAATACATACCCTGAAGGAATGACGCCAATAAATACCCTGAAGGAATGACGTATATCTATATGTCTATATACCTGATTGCAGTCTCACCCACATTTTCTTTTCACAACCATGTTTTAAAATTAACTCTCCAAGGGAGTCTTTATTTTGTGACATCAACAAAGCTAATGGATAGGTCACGGTGACATCTTTCTTTCCGTAGTAGTCTCCCCTGACTGTCTCTCTCAAATTCATCAGAAATTAGGACATGCGCAAGATGGCGCTTGCAAGCAAGCATGATCCTCTCTAGTGCCTTGCACTTAGTTTATTGTTGGCAAGCAAACCAGGATGGTGCAGGGAGTTGGGGGGGGGGGTTGCTGTAGCTCAACCGCAGTGTGTACGTTTTGAGACCAACAATGCATCTTGCGTTAACTCACATTGTTCTCATTTCTTTGTGCTGCTGTTTGTGTCCCCTAAGTTATATTAATATGAGTAACAATGCGGAGCTTCAAGTTAGCTGGAGGGCCGGCTTTAGGCATAGGCAAACTAGGCAGCCGCCTAGGGCCTCCGATTAGTGGGGGCAGGGCCGGCTTTAGGTATAGGCAAACTAGGCAGCCACATAGGACCTCCGATTAGCAGGGGCAGGGCCGGCTTTAGGCATATGCAAACTAGGCAGCCGCCTAGGACCTCCGATTAGTGGGGGAAGGGCCGGCTTTAGGCATAGGCAAACTAGGAAGCCGCCTAGGGCCTCCGATTAGTGGGGGCAGGGCCGGCTTTAGGAATAGGCAAACTAGGCAGCCACATAGGACCTCCGATTAGCAGGGGCAGGGCCGACTTTAGGCATAGGAAAACTAGGCAGCCGCCTAGGACCTCCGATTAGTGGGGGAAGGGCCGGCTTTAGGCATAGGCAAACTAGGCAGCCGCCTAGGGCCTCCGATTAGTAGGGGCCTCGCACAGGAATCGTAAAAAAAATTATATATATTAAAGAGTGAACTACGACCAAGGTCTAAGCAACCGGAACCACCCATCATCAGTGCAATACCTTTACCCGATGATTGTTTTTAAATAGTGCATGTTTAATATGGTACGGATTTTTAGAAATTTTGTGTCAAAATTGTTTGACGAAATTAACCTGATACATCACTGAATTCTCAAAGTATTCAATTGTTTATTGTTCAGAGCTTAGCGATAACAGGCTAAACAAAAAATAAAACAAAAGATTATTTTAATAGTCTGGTATATTCAGTTTTTATTATCTCTTCAAAACTGAAAACTCATGAAATACGTCGATAAGAAGGAAATAGCCATTGAAAAAACATGTAGAATTCTACAGTCTTCTGGCTGATCATGAATTGTCCCTGAAGCGCATTCCTGATATCGGCGCTTGGATTGAACTGGAAAATCGATTGAAGGAAGAAAAGAAAATTACAAGGGAAAAAAAAAAACTGATGCAAAATAGACTAAGCACTGGAATAATATCTTACGAAGAATCATTTCAATTGTGCAGTTTCTTGTAGAACGCAATTTACCAATTCGTGCCACTGTGGATCTATTGTTTCAACCAGACATTGGTTGAATTGTTATGAAAGTACTATTCATGTCTAGAAGATCATTTACTTTGGCTAAAGAATTCAAAATGAGATAATTAGTCTGATCGGTGATGCCGTCTTAAAAATAATTATAAATCATGTTCAAAATTCGAAATATTATTCCATCATTTCGGACTACTACACACCTGATACTGGGTCACCAAGAACAAATGACTATGATTTTGCGAAATATACAGCATTGTGAGTACAACAGTAGAAATCAATGATTATTTTGTGGGATTCATGACTGTCGACGACAGCACTGGTTGAGGTCTCGCGGAAGCATGCTTTAAAAAGCTTGAAGATCTGAATTTATGTTTCCAGAAATGCAGAGGCCAAGGATATGATACTCCAGAGGCCAAGGATATGATACTCCAGAGGCCAAGGATATGATACTCCAGAGGCCAAGGATATGATACTCCAGAGGCCAGGGATATGATACTCCAGAGGCCAAGGATATGATAATGGAGCGAATATGAAAGGCTGCAATCGTGGTGTACACAAACGACTACTTTAACTCCATCTGACATCATTTTATGTGCCATGTCTCAGTCGCAATCTCATTCTTGGAGACGTGGCGACATCTTATGTGGTTGAAACTACCGTATTTGGAATTTGGAATCAAATTTGATTTTGTGTTTGGTGCTTCAACACAGCGATGGATGATCTTGAAAACTCATGTAAAAAATCTGACAGCAAAGCCTATTTCTGGTACACGCTGTGAATTCGGGATCTATACTGTTAAAGCTGTTTGTAATCAAACAGCAGCAGTGTCTAAATATGCCAACGATCCTAAATCAAGGACCGAAGAAATTTGATTTGCGAAAAAAATAAAATTCAAGTTCAAGTAACTTAAATCATCTGGTTCGATTTATTGTTTCAAATGAATATGATGAGAAAATCGATCTATTGAAAGACATACAATTTGACATTGCACTGGAATGTGTAAATATTTCAAGCGAGTTCGTTAAAAAAAAATCGAAGAAAATGGATTTTTTCCCCCTCAAATTTCGTTCAGGTAAATGGCTCAAGATTTAGAAATGAAACCAGATAAAATCATATTTCCAACTGCCACAACTTGAGACGACTGAAAGTGCACAATCAGTTCCATTATGAAAGCGTAGATGAATCATTGACAGATTCAAAAGAAAAAATATCGAGTGGAATGTTTTAAAGTTAGATCAAGCAGTTCTGTCACTAACTGCACGTTTTGATAAACGGAACGTCACTTTGGTCTTCTTGGAATTGTGCACAACACAAAATAAAAAAAGATTTTTTTTAAAATCAGCATTTAACCTAAACGATTTGATGAAAGTTGAATCAATTTGACATCGCTCTCACCAATGCATCTGTTAGATATTGATGCGAAGGTTTTTAGCAGTGAACTGCAAATTATTTCCAAAATTTTTCCAGATACAGAGTCGTCTTCTCTTTTTATGCCTAACGTTTTATTTATGATCATGGTTTGAATAATGCTGTTCCAAGTGTCGTTATAGCCCTTCGTATAGCATTGACAATTCTGATTACTGTTCCAAGTGTCGCTATAGCCCTTCGTATAGCATTGACAATTCTGATTACTGTTCCAAATGTCGTTATAGCCCTTCGTATAGCATTGACAATTCTGATTACTGTTCCAAGTTAAAATTAATTTTTAAAACTATTTGAGAACGACTTAAGGCAGAAAGTCTGAACTGTCTGGTAATTATAATGTCTATCGAACAAGGTATTGTCCAGTAACTGTATTATACACACATTTGTGTAGACTTTGCTGCCATCAAAGCACGAAAATTTTTTTTTCAATTTTTCAAGGTTTATGACATCTACACGCATGTTTGTCCAAATCTCAGTTATTTGTTGATTTAGACATAAATGCAGGTAGTTTTTTTAATAGTGTACTTTTCCGTATTTATTATATATTTTTCTATTAAATTTAGGGCCACCAAATTCACTTTGCCTAGGGCCTCCAGTTCCCTAAAGCCGGCCCTGTTAGCTGTTTGTGGCCCCTAAGTTATATTAATATTAGTAACAAAGTGGAGCTTCAAGTCTTATGTTTGTGTCCCCTAAGTTATATTAATATTAGTAACAAAGTGGAGCTTCAAGTAAGCATCAAGTCTTCAGCTCAGATCATTAATTGGCGCCCCCACCCCACTACCCAAATTTTATTTTTTTTAAAAAAAATTCCAATATCTTAGGATTATGCGAGAGGTTATTGCCCTTGGGAGGAGTTATTGGCCTTGGGAAAAGTTTCGTTGGCCCTTGAAAAAGTTATTAAGTAATAGGATGAAGTAATTCATTGTGCATGTTGAACACATTATGCTATGAAGTTTTGGGGGCCAGTTATTAAAATCTAGTTTATATTATAAATTAATTCAATGTAACAGTCTTTGTCGCTATGCTAATGATTGTTACACAGGAAACTGACCAACTGGAGAAATCTCAGTTATCAAGTTACTGTTTAAAGTGGACGGAGCATTTCCCAGTTTCCTGGTCAATTTGCTGTTTGAAGTGGACGGAGCATTTCCTAGTTTACTGGTCAATTTGCTGTTTGAAGTGGACGGAGCATTTCCTAGTTTACTGGTCAATTTGCTGTTTGAAGTGGACGGAGCATTTCCTAATTTACTGGTCAATTTGCTGTTTGAAGTGGACGGAGCATTTCCTTGTTTACTGGTCAATTTGCTGTTTCCTCAAGTTGAAATTTTTAAAAAATAAGTAACTTTAAGAACCCTTTAGTGAAAATATAATAGACTTATTGGTGAAGTTCTAACAGACTGATTGGTGAAGTTCTAATAAATAAAAACAGGAGACATATTTGAGANAAATCTAGTTTATATTATAAATTAATTCAATGTAACAGTCTTTGTCGCTATGCTAATGATTGTTACACAGGAAACTGACCAACTGGAGAAATCTCAGTTATCAAGTTACTGTTTAAAGTGGACGGAGCATTTCCCAGTTTCCTGGTCAATTTGCTGTTTGAAGTGGACGGAGCATTTCCTAGTTTACTGGTCAATTTGCTGTTTGAAGTGGACGGAGCATTTCCTAGTTTACTGGTCAATTTGCTGTTTGAAGTGGACGGAGCATTTCCTAGTTTACTGGTCAATTTGCTGTTTGAAGTGGACGGAGCATTTCCTTGTTTACTGGTCAATTTGCTGTTTCCTCAAGTTGAAATTTTTAAAAAATAAGTAACTTTAAGAACCCTTTAGTGAAAATATAATAGACTTATTGGTGAAGTTCTAACAGACTGATTGGTGAAGTTCTAATAAATAAAAACAGGAGACATATTTGAGACACAAAGAAATGTTAATTATCATAGCAATATAATAATTCAAGTCATGTTTACAATTATCACAATACCAAAAAATTGACATCAAATAAAAAACAAAACAAAAATTCAACTAGTATCTTGGAGAAATTGAATTTGAGAGAAAGGAATGATTCTATGCAGAGATAGGTGATCGAAAGACAGCACTTTGGGGAGAGAAAAAAAATCTGACAATCGAAGGAAAGTACTGAGACAAAAGGGCCCGTGTCAAAGGATGAGGACTAACATTATCAAGATACTAATGTCACATTGGTATCATTCCTATAGCATGAAGGTCAACATGTTACCTCTGTTACCTTTGCCTGACAATGGTAGTAACATTTAGCCAGTTGACAGGATTGAAAAAAAGGCCTGTTTGTACCGAGGCCTGAAGGCCTGTTTGTACCGAGGCCTGAAGGCCTGTTTGTGACAAGGCCTGTTTGTACAAAAGCCTGTTTGTACAACGGCATGTTTGAACAAAGGCCTGTTTGTGACAAGGCCTGTTTGTACCAAGGCCTGTTTGTAACAAGGCCTGTTTGTACCAAGACCTGTTTGTGCCAAGACCTGTTTGTACCAAGGCCTGTTTGTACCAAGGCCTGTTTGTACCAAGACCTGTTTGTACCAAGGCCTGTTTGTACCAAGACCTGTTTGTACCATCAGACCATGGACAAGAGGAATGAATTATCTCATGAAACGACTGCAGCTGTTTGAGTTGAGACAGAATACAAACAACTGACGCTAGGGGCTTTTAACTGACGCTAGGGGCTTTTAACTGACGCTAGGGGCTTTTAACTGACGCTAGGGGCTTTCAACTGACGCTAGGGGCTTTCAACTGACACTAGGGGCTTTCAACTGCCACTAGGGGCTTTCAACTGACGCTAGGGGCTTTTAACTGACGCTAGGGGCTTTCAACCGACGCTAGGGGCTTTTAACTGACGCTAGGGGCTTTCAACTGCCACTAGGGGCTTTCAACTGACGCTAGGGGCTTTTAACTGACGCTAGGGGCTTTCAACCGACACTAGGGGCTTTCATAAAATTAAGTTTTAAAGAGGAGGAAAATGTAGTTGGGGTGAAAAGGGGGGGGGGGGACGACATTTCAATAAAGATAGCATTCAGCTCTCCTTGTGTTGAGATGTGGACAGTTCACTGAGACATCTTAAGAGTGCTGCCTTTAAGGTTGTTGCAGTAAAAAAAATTCCGTGATCAACAATCAGGCTGGCAGTGTGAAGAGTTTTTTTTTTTCTAGATCCTTATAAACAGGCGGCCTCAATTTCTCCTCATTACAATAAGAATTCATCAAAAAAAAAAATGTAAATGCATAAATAATATTGATGATGAGCTGGAAAGTTAACAAAAGATCTCCTCGGGTTCTGGAGGACGTGCCATCTTGGTCAAGCCGTCCTGGCGACAAGAGGGCAGTTACAGGACCTGCCACTGCAGCACTGCGGTGTCCTTGCCCCCGGTCGATATCAAACGGGAGTCGTCAAACAGGAAGCTGACAGAAGTCACGTGACTGCTGTGACCTTTGTAGGAATGGCTGCCACTCTGGTATGAACAAGAAAACAAAAGTTTTATCATATAATACTTGATGACCGATTGGGTAAACACTCAACTCACCATAAAAAAGAGGTTGTCCCCCCCCCCCCCTTTTCAAAGGTAAATGGGGAAAACTATCTAAATTTATTTATTATTACAATTTGTATGATTTTTTTTTTATCCCTTACAGACCATGAAGGTCCATGGGGTCAAGTGAAGTAGCGTCCACAAGTTTCATTGACCACTAGCGAGCATGGGATTGTGTGGTTAGCACAATGCCCCGGGGGCCTTGCCAGTACCACAGCTCGAACTCGCGTCCTTGCAGCGGTTTGGTAGTCCAGCACGCTACTACTTGGACCACCGCGCCCAATTTTGTATGAGGGGGGGGGGTCATATTATTCCCTCATCAACATTTCCAGTGTTAAAACTTATCCCTATTAATGACTTTTTTATCATGGCTCAAGTTAATCAATGGCCGCTAATACAATTGCCTATAATATAAAAAAAAATTTTCAGATGTTTGAAGAAGATGGCCTACAAACCTTTGGGTAAATTACAGGGTAAGAGAAGAGGTTGACTTTTCCAAAATCATCGCACGACACCAGCAGCCGTTCATTGTGGGACTTGCAGCAGCCATTTATGTCTGTACCGTCGACCCCTTCTGGCCAGATACCTGCATAAGACGTGTATTCACGTCGAAGATGAGACGTCAGATAAGTGCTTGACAAGCAAGATCAGATCTAAAGAATCTAATTTGTAAACACACAACAAACTCAATATTTAACCTCAATTCTTTGGCTGTTCATTTTCAGGCTATGTGAATGCTACACTAACAGCTAAAGTGACAGAATATAATCTGAAGTCCTCGAGGCTGAGTGTGTAATGTGAGCTGCATGTACCTGCTGTGTTGAAGGCTATGACACAGTTCTGAGTGTGTAATGTGTACCTGTGTCACGGATGACCAATTTGTCATTTTAACTTGTTGTGAGTTGCGCGCGGTGGTGTGTTTGATGGTTGCTTTTGTGGTATTTAAAAGTTATTGGTTAGTCGTGCAAAAGCGTGCAAAAGTAATTGTGTTATTGACGTTATTAGAATGTGTGAAAAAGTTTAGAGAGTTTTTGGTGTAGACGGGTTGTTGTGGCAAGGAGGGAGGCCATTAAAGTTGTTGTTTTTTCTAGCAGTGTCGTTATTTCTTGTGTAACGGTAATTGTATGAATCTTGGAGCAAGCGGTCCAGATATAAGTATGGTCCAGATATAAGTATTAGGACTCTTGTGAAAACCTGATGTGTTGAAGGCTATGACACAGTTCTGAGTGTGTAATGTGTACCTGCTGTGTTGAAGGCTATGACACAGTTCTGAGTGTGTAATGTGTAACTGATGTGTTGAAGGCTATGACACAGTTGAGTGTGTAATGTGTACCTGCTGTGTTGAAGGCTATGACACAGTTTTGAGTGTGTAATGTGTACCTGCTGTGTTGAAGGCTATGACACAGTTCTGAGTGTGTAATGTGTACCTGCTGTGTTGAAGGCTATGACACAGTTCTGAGTGTGTAATGTGTACCTGATGTGTTGAAGGCTATGACACAGTTGAGCATGTAATGTGTACCTGATGTGTTGAAGGCTATGACACAGTTGAGTGTGTAATGTGTTACTGATGTGTTGAAGGCTATGACACAGTTGAGTGTGTAATGTGTACCTGATGTGTTGAAGGCTATGACACAGTTCTGAGTGTGTAATGTGTACCTGATGTGTTGAAGGCTATGACACAGTTGAGCATGTAATGTGTACCTGCTGTGTTGAAGGCTATGACACAGTTCTGAGTGTGTAATGTGTACCTGCTGTGTTGAAGGCTATGACACAGTTGAGTGTAATTTGTACCTGCTGTGTTGAAGGCTATGACACAGTTTTGAGTGTGTAATGTGTACCTGCTGTGTTGAGGGCTATGACACAGTTCTGAGTGTGTAATGTGTACCTGCTGTGTTGAAGGCTATGACACAGTTCTGAGTGTGTAATGTGTACCTGCTGTGTTGAAGGCTATGACACAGTTGAGTGTGTAATGTGTACCTGCTATGTTGAGGGCTATGACACAGTTCTGAGTGTGTAATGTGTACCTGCTGTGTTGAAGGCTATGACACAGTTCTGAGTTGCCCACTTGAGGTCCCTGCTGACCACTTGATTGTTCAACAATTTGCAGCTACTGGCAGTCCCTGGGAAAGTGATTCAAAAAGATTTTAATTAAAATCATTTGGCATGTAATCAATGCAAGTCTATATATAAAATACGATGTTATAAAAACATTGATGCTGTTTAGTTTACATGTGAAGCTGACTTTGATCATGAATGTTGAGACAATAAGAAAAGATGTGATTTTACAGACAACATTTTGTCAACTTACAGAGACCATTTGGTCAACTTACAGACAACATTTGGTCAACTTACAGAAAAGTAACTCGTAGTCTCCCGAGTTGCTGGCCAGGTACTGGCTGTCCTGGGACCAATCAATGTGCGTGACGAAGCTTGAGTGGCCCTAAACAACACAAAAACAAGAAATAAACAGAGTTGAGTTGGTTTTGTTTAAAAAGAGTTGAGTTGGTTTTGTTAAAACAGAGTTGAGTTGGTTTTGTTTAAACAGAGTTGAGTTGGTTTTATTTAAACAGAGTTGAGTTGGTTTTATTTAAACAGAGTTGAGTTGGTTTTGTTAAAACAACAGAGTTGAGTTGGTTTTGTTTAAACAACAGAGTTGAGTTGGTTTTGTTAAAACAGTGTTGAGTTGGTTTTGTTAAAACA
>MUZC01000076.1:11248-35171 GCA_002072015.1 Radix auricularia | reverse complement strand
ATCTGCTCATTGATAGTAAATTTACCTGGCGAGTACTGGATACATTCAATCTGCTCACTGATAGTAAATTTACCTGGTGAGTACTGGATACATTGTATCTGCTCATTGATAGTAAATTTACCTGGCGAGTACTGGATACATTCAACCTGCTCATTGATAGTAAATTTACCTGGCGAGTACTGGATACATTCAATCTGCTCATTGCCATCTGTGTGAACGGAGACTATCTCATGTGTTGAGAGGTCAAGGACAAGCCAGCGTGCAGCACTGGTGCCTACAGCAATGATCCCCCCTCTGGGATGGAAACAGCAGCTGTGAATAGCGTCCTAGACAAGAAATACAGGGGAGGTAATCTTAAAGCTAGGTAACTCTTGTGTGCATATAAATGAGCCCTAAATTGACATCATTGACTTGACTGAATCAAGTTGACTTGACTGAATCAAGTTGACTTGACCGAATCAAGTTGATTTGACCGCATCAACTTGACTTGACTGAATAAAGTTGATTTCAACTAAACTAACTTTACAGTGTAAGTCCTACAACATTCTCAGGTACTCATCTTCAAATGAACACACTGAGACACACTGACAACACAGACAACGCACGAGACACACTGACAATACACTGAGACATACTGACAATGCACAAGACACACTGACAACGCACGAGGCACACTGACACCACACGAGACACACCAACAACGCCCAAGGCACACTGACACCACACACGACACACCGACAACGCACGAGACACATCGACAACGCACAAGACACAATGACCATACACGAGACACACTGCAAAAATGTTAAATGAGCTGGTATTTAATAAAAAAAATAAAAAACTGATAACTTACGTTCATCTCCTTGCTCCAGACGACCGTCCTGGACTGCGAGTCCCAGAGGAAGAGTTGCTTGTCCGAGCCGCACGTCAGGAACTGGTGCTGTGACGGATGGCTGGCCAATCCCCATAGCTCATCTGTGTGGCCCTACACAGCAGAGGGAGGGAAGATGATTCAATCATGACAAACACCATCTCCACAAACTTGATCACATTGCCACACACAAAAATAACAGGTTGTATAGGGGGAACAGAACAATCTAGAGAGGGGGGGGGTGTTCTAATTATTTCAACGACTCGTTACAGCACCTGGACAACAAGGGAAAACTCCAGGTCTAGAGACCCGTGCAGGATGCAGTTCTTGGTTGTTCCCACCAGGATTAACCCCCCTTTCCCTTGACTCAGAGTACGCACTGGTCCGTTGGCTTCAGGAACCTGGGAGAGACAAGGTACACGTTGGTCAGACAAGACGTGGTCAAAAGTCCATGTTATACAAATCTGCTCTTACATCATAGCAAAAACCAAAATATAATAAGCGGTGTAACAAACCAACAACAACTCCAACAACAACACCAACAACAACGCCCGAGCCTGACCTCTGTTTCCTGGCCAGTTTTTTTGTAGGTGCTGTCCCATTGGATGATCTTTCTGTCCTTGCCTCCACCCGAGATCAGACTGCCATCTTTCATTATGCAAAGGGAGAATACTCCTCCTTCATGAGCTGCAGTCATGGCATTGACGATTCTCTGACTCCCTGCGAAACGTTAATGAAATCAAAGTTCCTTAACGCCGGCCTCCTAATAATTAGCACACTCCTAAGTGACCACTGAATCCCCCCCCCCCAAATAATTAGCATAGGCTGTACTGACCAATGTGTCCAAACAATTTTAACATACTGACCACTGAACGAAACAGTTTTAACATACTAACATTGGCGCAAGCAAAATTAAAATTAGCATACTGACCTTTGTACCAAACATACTAACATTGGTCCAAACAAAATTAAAATTAACATACTGACCTTTGTACGAAACATACTAACATTGGCCCAAACAAAATTAAAATTAACATACTGACCTTTGCACGAAACATACTAACATTGGTCCAAACATAATGAAAAAATTAACATACTGACCTTTGCCCCAAACAAAAATGTTCCCATTGGAATCACCGGACAGAACATCTCCACTGTCGGCAAAAGCCAAACACAAGATATATTTGGGCTTCTCGTGTTTCTGAGGATACACGTTCATCAATGGTTTGTTATGAGGAAATATATCAACAAATTATCAATCTTTTAGCGAATAAATTCATCAATTGTTGGTTATGAGGAAATAAGTCATCATAATATCAATCTTTTAGCTAATAAATTCATCAATTAACTTGTTATCCTGCTCTCTTTTAGAAATTACATTTCATAATTAATATCATAGCAAAACCATCAGCTAAATTAGTGACTCAAATATTAATTATTGCTTGATAAATAAGTGAGCAACTCAAACAACTATTACTCCCTGGTAACTAAGTCAGAAACTAAAACAATTATTACTCCCTGGTAACTAAGTCAGAAACTAAAACAATTATTACTCCCTGGTAACTAAGTCAGCAACTAAAACAATAATTACTCCCTGGTAACTAAGTCAGAAACTAAAACAATGATTACTCCCTGGTAACTAAGTCAGTATTTTCCTCCTTACATCAAAGATGCCTTGTTTCTTGGCCAGTGATCCCCCTTCAAACGTCCAGAAGCTGATTTGTCCCTTACCGCAGCTGACGATCTGGTTCTTCTCTAGCGGATGATATTCAACGGCCAACACTGGATCTGCCGAGCTCTGTACGAGACAATGATTCGGCTCAAGTTTACTGGCATACTTAAACTCATGATGAAATAAAATAAGAAACATTCATGGCCATCCTCGCTTTAGCTGAGCTAAAGCGTTAAGACATCCCTCCGATGTGATTCATTGACAACATTAACATGGATTTTTATTTTGTTCACTGTCAATAGTGGTTTTGTCAAAAATGGCCACAGATGAAGTAAAAGATTACAAGGAAGGTAGTAATAATAATAATAATAATAAAATGATAATTTATATAGCACTGCATCCCAGCAAGAAGCCGGGCTCACAGCGCTTTACGTGGAGATAATAACATACATTTGTTAATTAAATAAACATTCATATCATACTAACCACATAAATGACAATACGTTTAACAACAGCTACGTTAATCATTAAAAAAGAAATGTTTCATTAATTTAAAAAAATTAATTTTGAAAAGATGTGTCTTAACCCGTTAGTGGGCATAGATGCCAAAAACGTCAGTTGACCTTTTTGGCCTCTATGCCCACTAACGGGTTAAGACACATCTTTTCAACAAAAAAAAAAAAAGATGTGTCTCAACCCGTTAGTGGGCGTAGAGGCCAAAAACGTCAGTTGAAATCTCGCATTTTTTTTTCTTAAATCAGGAGACTTCTGGCACATGATTTCCTCTTTATTCTATTGTGGATAGATTCAACCACATTTCCACACGTGTTCTCTTTGATGTGTTCGTTTTTTTTCCACTTTTTTTTGGTGAGTGTTCAAAGTGGATGGTGTTAGGATTCATGCGGGGATGAAAGGGGGGGGGGGGTTTACAGGCTTAAATTAACAACAGAAATTGAGTTGAGAAAAAATGTAGTTTGAACTGGAGGAAGAGATTGATAGTGACATTAGTGTTAGTATCACGCAAACATCGGATCTTTCAGTCAGACGTGAAAAGTATAAAGACGTAAATAATCAAAAGAGAATTCATTTTTGCTTATTCTAAGATACAGAGTTTTTACTGAAGTGACCCTGAATATCTCTAAAATTTGGAAAAAAAATTCTGCCCAGTAAAGGGTTAAGTGCAGTCTTGAAAGACTTAATAGTTGAAATACTACAGATGTGTAATGGTGTAGAGAATGCAATTGTTTGGCTGCATAAAAAGAGAATGACCTTTCGCAAAATGTTTTAGTTCGTGTCTTAGGAACACAGAGAATGTGTGTGTGTCTGCAGAAGAGCGTAGCTGCCGACTTGGTGAGTAGACCGACAGAAGTACAGTAAGATAGGAAGGGCATGAGTCAGGAAAGAAGTTGTGACACAGAACGGCCAGTTTGTAATCAATGCGGGCTTGTATGGGTAGCCAATGAAGTGAGTAAAGTAGCGGAGTAACATGGTCATGTTTTTTTGCCTTTGGAACCAATCTGGCAGCTGAATTTTGAACTCTCTGTGGATGTAATTTATAAATTAAAAGTGCTGGCTGTGGCAGTATATATTGTTAAATTCAGTTATCAAAGGGAAATCACTATCATGTGTTAAACAAGTTACGTTTCAAGTTATTTCCCATGTGGCTAGGTGGAATGTGGAAATAATGTGTTATCTGGGCCTGTTATTGAGTTATAGAGATAATTGCAGGACAACACACCAAATGTTCATAGTTGAAAAGATTGGCTTAAACAGACTTATGGGACAGAGATCTATAGGACAGAGATCTATAGGACTGAGATCTATAGGACTGAGATCTATAGGACTGAGATCTATAGGACTGAGATCAATAGGACTGAGATCTATAGGACAGAGATCTATAGGACAGAGATCTATAGGACTGAGATCTATAGGACTGAGATTTATAGGACTGAGATTTATAGGACTGAGATCTACAGGACTGAGATCTACAGGACTGACATTTATAGGACTGAGATCTATAGGACTAAGATCTACAGGACTGAGATCTACAGGACTGAGATCAATAGGACTAAGATCTATAGGACTGAGATCTATAGGACTAAGATCTACAGGACTGAGATCTATAGGACTGACATTTATAGGACTGAGATCTATAGGACTAAGATCTATAGGACTGAGATCTATAGACTGAGATCTTTTGAGATTCTAAGTGTCCTAGAGCCTAAGTAACCCAAGGCTACATAGCTCCAGACCCAAGTAATCCAAGGCTACATAGTTCCAGACCCAAGTAACCCAAGGCTACATAGCTCCAGACCCAAGTAATCCATGGCTACATAGCTCCAGACCCAAGTAATCCATGGCTACATAGCTCCAGACCCAAGTAATCAAAGGCTACATAGTTCCAGACCCAAGTAACCCAAGGCTACATAGTTCCAGACCCAAGTAATCCAAGGCTACATAGTTCCAGACCCAAGTAATCCAAGGCTACATAGCTCCAGACCCAAGTAACCCAAGGCTACATAGCTCCAGACCCAAGTAATCCAAGGCTACATAGTTCCAGACCCAAGTAACCCAAGGCTACATAGTTCCAGACCCAAGTAATCCATGGCTACATAGTTCCAGACCCAAGTAATCCAAGGCTACATAGCTCCAGACCCCAAGTAATCTATGTCTTCCCAGGTCTAGTAGTGAGTTAGATCAGTGCTCACCTTTATTTCAGTGAGCTTGTGAGGTTTCTCCTTACTGATGTCCCAGACAGACATGACGTGTTCATTGGCTTCATCCACAACCACTAGCTGCTGACCACCGTCCTGCCAACACAATAATTACAGGGATAATGTCAACACAATCATCACATAGATAATGTAAACACAATCATTGGAAGTATGTTATATGGGTTATAAAGCAATTAATTCTGCGATTTCCGCCTTTGTTTTTTTTAGGTATAGATTTAAAATTTTTATTTGTTAAATTAGGGTTTGGGTTAGGTTTAGTTATAATTGTGAATTTAGGGTTAGGGTAAGGTTTAGTTTTGGAATTTTAATAGTTGAATTTCACCATATCAACAAAGATGGTGGCCATGTTGAGTGGGAACATTAAGTCGGATTTAACAGTATGTTCATATAATATTGAATTAAACACGATTACAACTACCAATCTAACAAATGACTAAAACTGGCACTCTAACACTTGTTGGTGTTGCTGTTGGCGTTGCTGTTGATATTGCTGTTGATGTTGGTGTTAATATTGATGTTGGTGTTGATATTGCTGTTGATATTGATGTTGATATTGATGTTGGTGTTGATATTGATGTTGATATTGATGTTGCTGTTAATATTGATGTTGATATTGATGTTGCTGTTGATATTGATGTTGGTGTTGATATTGATGTTGCTGTTGATATTGATGTTGGTGTTGATATTAATGTTGGTGTTGCTGTTGATATTGATGTTGATATTGATGTTGCTGTTGCTGTTGATATTGATGTTGCTGTTGATATTGATGTTGCTGTTGATATTGATGTTGCTGTTGATGTTGGTGTTGCTGTTGATATTGATGTTGGTGTTGATATTGATGTTGGTGTTGATATTGATGTTGCTGTTGATATTGCTGTTGATGTTGGTGTTGCTGTTGATATTGATGTTGCTGTTGATATTGATGTTGCTGTTGATATTGCTGTTGATATTGATGTTGCTGTTGATATTGATGTTGCTGTTAATATTGATATTGATGTTGCTGTTGATATTGATGTTGCTGTTAATATTGATATTGATGTTGCTGTTGATATTGATGTTGATATTGATGTTGCTGTTGATATTGATGTTGATATTGCTGTTGATATTGATGTTGCTGTTGATATTGATGTTGCTGTTGATGTTGCTGTTGATATTGATGTTGCTGTTGATATTGATGTTGCTGTTGATATTGATGTTGCTGTTGATATTGATGTTGCTATTGATATTGATGTTGCTGTTGATATTGATGTTGGTGTTGCTGTTCGTATTGCTGTTGTTACTCACCAGCTTGGAGAAGGACAGGCAGCACACAGATCTGTTGAAAACACCGAGGCCGATGACGTGAATGGTGTTGAGACTGACAGAATCCCAGACTCTGACGTGAGGCTGAGGACAGAAATTCATGGTCAGTGGTGTTTATGGTGGCATCAAATGTCAGGTCAGTGGTGTTTATGGTGGCATCAAATGTCAAATGAGTGGTGTTTATGGTGGCATCAAATGTCAGATGAGTGGTGTTTATGGTGGCATTAAATGTCAGATGAGTGGTGTTTATGGTGGCATCAAATGTCAGATCAGTGGTGTTTATGGTGGCATCAAATGTCAGATGAGTGGTGTTTATGGTGGCATCAAATGTCAGATGAGTGGTGTTTATGGTGGCATCAAATGTCAGATCAGTGGTGTTTATGGTGGCATCAAATGTCAGGTTAGATGTGTTTATGGTGGCATTAAATGTCAGGTTAGATGTGTTTATGGTGGCATCAAATGTCAGATCAGAGGTGTTTATGGTGGCATTAAATGTCAGGTTAGATGTGTTTATGGTGGCATTAAATGTCAGGTTAGATGTGTTTATGGTGGCATCAAATGTCAGATTAGAGGTGTTTATGGTGGCATCAAATGTCAGATTAGAGGTGTTTATGGTGGCATCAAATGTCAGGTTAGAGGTGTTTATGGTGGCATCAAATGTCAGGTTAGATGTGTTTATGGTGGCATCAAATGTCAGGTTAGATGTGTTTATGGTGGCATCAAATGTCAGATGAGTGGTGTTTATGGTGGCATCAAATGTCAATCAGTAAGGGGTAGCCAGATATAGTTTGGCCCTAATGTTTGCCAGATATCTCCACATTTAAGTGCAAGAGCTAAGGGCGTGTACTTTACTACTTTCTATTTAGTATTTAGTAATATCTATTGAAATATTTATTATCCAACTTATGGGGAGTATCTGCTGTCTGCAATGACGTCAATGATGAACATTTTACAAGGAATTGAATGAATGAAATTGAAAGAAGTTCAACGAACTGTGTAGTGTGTACCAAGCTAACAGTGTTGTACTGAGTGTGTAGTGTGTACCAAGCGAACAGTTTTGTACTGAGTGTGTAGTGTGGTGTACAAGAAGTAGTGATCTAGAGCCATGATAAAAACTGATCTTTTATTCAGACGATTTAAGCTCAATTTGCTGTTAGTTATGGTGAGAGAACCACTGTAGGACTGACCTCATGCGTCCTTAGTGTTAAGTCTGTGACAAGTCTTCGATAAATTGTGCACTCGTAGATGGAGTTATGTGTTAACTTTGTTTGTTATCTTATGTAGTAAAGAAATATCTATTCTTGGAACTTTTTTAACTTTGTATTTTTTCTGCATTAAAATTGATTGATTTACCATAATATACATGGATTTAAATGATTCCATGATCAATGCTTGTTAATTTGTTTATTATATTATATCTATTAATAATTTAATATATAACTTAATTTGTTACTTAACTTATTTTGTATTTTGTATAAATGTAATTTTCACAATAGACTTGAGTTTAACAATTATAAGACTGAATAAGATATAACGCATGAGACAACCAAAAATATCAGTTTTTAAGTTTGCAAATCAAATCACAATTGATTTCCGGATCTGCCATAAGTATTTGGCAAATCGGAATAGTGGTGGAAAACCCGATATCTGGTCCAGATATCCGACATGCTGGATATCCGGGCACCCCCTACAGAATAAGGGTGATTATGACCAAGGTTTTAAGCGGTCAAACGGTCCTCAGATCAGGACCGGACCCGTTTGATTAGGACCGGACCCGTTTAATCAGGAACTGTTAACTGTAACTTCATTTAGTCGGTAATAGCTTATTACCCGGTGTTAATTTTTTATTGTGTTACTGCAGAATACCAGAGCCAATGCGCGTTATCTTAATACTCCGGTCTATAAATAATAAACACATCATCATTATTAGTTTTAGGGCCTACGGCTAAGGAATGATTTTTAACAAATTTTAATTCACTTAGTAATCGGTCATCACTTTTGAGTTTGGTCTTTTAGTTACAGTTTTCCTGCAAGTTCGAGTTTGGTCTTTTAGTTACAGTTTTCCTGCAAGTTCAAGTTTGGTCTTTTAGTTACAGTTTTCCTGCAAGTTCAAGTTTGGTCTATTAGTTACAGTTTTCATGCAAGTTCGAGTTTGGTCTATTAGTAACAGTTTTCCTGCAAGTTCGAGTTTGGTCTATTAGTGACAGTTTTCCTGCAAGTTCGAGTTTGGTCTATTAGTTACAGTTTTCATGCAAGTTCGAGTTTGGTCTATTAGTTACAGTTTTCCTGCAAGTTCGAGTTTGGTCTATTAGTTACATTTTTCCTGCAAGTTCAAGTTTGGTCTATTCGTTACAGTTTTCCTGCAAGTTCGAGTTTGGTCTTTTAGTTACAGTTTTCCTGCAAGTTCAAGTTTGGTCTATTAGTTACAGTTTTCCTGCAAGTTCGAGTTTGGTCTATAAATTACAGTTTTCCTGCAAGTTCGAGTTTGGTCTATTAGTTACAGTTTTCCTGCAAGTTCGAGTTTGGTCTTTTAGTTACAGTTTTCCTGCAAGTTCGAGTTTGGTCTATTCGTTACAGTTTTCCTGCAAGTTCGAGTTTGGTCTTTTAGTTACAGTTTTCCTGCAAGTTCGAGTTTGGTCTATTAGTTACAGTTTTCCTGCAAGTCAAAAGAAGGAGAGGCGGGATTGTCGTGTGCCCCACAAAATTAAAATTATGGCAAATTGATGAGGCGAAGCGTGGGTTTTTAAAACCAAGAAAAAATACCTCGCTATCTGTAACTATTGGTTTAACCGGTCCTCTTATTTAGAACGGTTAATCACAAGTCCCTTAAAAAAATTATTATTATTTTTTTTTTTTAAAAGCCGAATTAAAAACTGACTATAAATCATCCCTGTTTACTTAATTGTTCGTAAGATTTTTTAATTTTTTAAAAATTAGCTGAATTGAGGGCATCGCGAAAAAGAGTTGAACGCGAGCGGGGGAAGCGGGCTTTGGTGTCACCATCGTTGGTTCTCAAAACATAAAGAAAATAAGAGCCGGCGGTTAACCGGTCTTTTTTTTAACGGTCCTCAAAAACTAGCTGTTTTAACAACCTTATTTATGACTGAATCAAATGTCAGATTTTTAGGTTTTACGGTTAGTTCTTCAACGTACTTCAAAAGAATGGCTCGTCTGAAAGTTGATGATGAAAAAAAAAAAGCACAATTTTTGTACCATACTGTATAAAAGAAGTTAGCTCCTTCTAATGATGATTTTGCCATATCATTTATCAATGGGGGCCAAGGTACACAGAGGCTTACGTAGGACGCAATAATCTTCTGTACAGAAGGAGCATCTTTAACATATAAGATATATGATATAAGATATATGATATAAGATATATGATATAAGATATATGATATATGATATAAGATATATGATATAAGATATATGATATATGATATAAGATATATGATATTTGAAGTATGACTAAACAGGGCACCGATTTCATAATTATTTTTTTTTAGTTTGTCTTCAGGAGCAACATATCCTTGTTACCCTACTGAGGTCTTAGGCTAAATGGTATGATATCTGCAACATATCCTTGTTACCCTACTGAGGTCTTAGACTAAATGGTATGATATTTCGTCATGAAACTCACCGTGGCCCGGGTTAAAATCAAATCTTTGCTTCATAATATTTTTAATTCTTAAATTACTTTAAAGGATAATTTTATAATATATACTTTATTTGTGACTTGTTTTTTTAAATTTCATATTTCCGCAGTTCCATGATATGAATTTGCACCCCTCTATTTCTATTTACTCTGTGCCGGTGTTTGTCCGGCCCTGATGGAATAAACATTTTAAGCTTAGAGAAAATAAAATAAGCAGCAACAACAAAAAGTGCAATAAATAAAGGGAATTACTGCAGTTCAAAAAGCAAGCATATAATTGAACCAATTTATTGCAGTAAAACCATATTTTAGTTAAGCAGCGAAAAAATGTTTCACTAAGAAAGGTTAAATGACTTAAATGTTTAAACTGCTTTCGGTGGTCAGGTGGGTTTGATTTGATGTTAAAAACATGGATCTCTGGTATTAGTTTTATTGATTTACTGTTTCAATAGCCAGTGTTGAAATAACAAAGAATTGTCCGACAGGAAACAGGGGCTCATTTCAACAACTGAACTTTTGTATTTAAAGAAAGCATTTCTTTATGTTATTATAAATATAGCTTTCCTTTATGTATAACAATTAAAACATTTTTTATCCATTATAATTGGAGCATTTCTTTATGTATAACAAATAAAGCATTTTTATGCATTACAATGAAAGCATTTCT
Organism: Radix auricularia; assembly: GCA_002072015.1. Classification (NCBI taxonomy): domain Eukaryota; kingdom Metazoa; phylum Mollusca; class Gastropoda; family Lymnaeidae; genus Radix; species Radix auricularia. Next base: position 24,269 of record MUZC01000076.1, on the reverse strand, counting down.
TTATACATTATAATTAAAGCATTTCGTTTTGTAAATTAAATATAATTAATGTCATAAAATTTAATCAGTCAATGTGTATTAATTAGAGGAAAGATGTCATGCACAAAAACTGTGGTAAATAGAATTTTAAAACAACTCAAGAGTGGCATCAAGCAAACAGAAAAACATTTACTTACAAGGCTCTCATCCGCAGCAGGGGCAGAGGCTTTTTTCTTGGCTGGGTGCTTAAGGCAGAACAAACCAAAGGTCAGCAAACTAAATACTGGGGGAGGGTGTGCAGGGGATGGCAATGGAACAACTACACAGTTGACATGTCAGCGGCACATCTAGGCGACTTACACATCAACAGCAGACCTACACATTTTACACATCAACAAAACAGACCTACACATTTTACACACCAACAAAACAAACCTACACATTTTACACATCAACAAACAAACCTACACATTTTACACATCAACAAACAAACCTACACATTTTACACATCAACAAACAAACCTACTTATTTTACACAACAATCAAAAAAATTTTACACTACAATCGACTTCACATTTTACAAGGCAACAAAACTATTCTTCAAAATAATATGCAGTTATTTTTTTTTTATATTTCTATAGAGTAGGTGACAAAAAGTAAAAACATATGTAATAATACATATATATACAAAAAGGTGAACCACTACATGGCACTAGTAAACACAAATAGATAAAGAAGTCAACAGCTAGTTGGCACAATTAAAAACAAACATACTTTTAAAGAGGTCAACATCTAGGTGGCACAATTAAAGACAATCATACTTAACCCATTTAATACGTTACGCCGCACCCTGCGTCAATGCTATTTCACCAGTGTACGTTTAGCCACTCTCTGCGTCACCGATGGTTTGTTTCATTTTATTAGTAATCGGGCTTTTCCATTCAACTATTTTATTTATAGCTTATAAAACTTCGATTCAGAAGAGTTTCAACTTCCGTTGTGTGCAATTTCGAAAGGATTAGACCGTGTTTAGTGTATTTTGTGCTTGTTTTTTCAGTCAAAAAAGTTTGTAAACAAAAAAACAGCTGATCGAAATGGCTTCATTGAGTACTAATCCTAGTACTAATCTATTAATTTCTTTATCTATAACTGATAATCAAGCAAATAAATTGATTTGAATGGACAAATCAATTTCAAAAGATGATAAATTTGAAGACTCAGTGTCGACTGTGATTACGAAAATTTACGATTTAGTAAATATAAGTGTCATAATAAAGCATTACTATTTTATTGTTAATTTTTTGTTAAAATTGAAACGCGTCATGGGAAAAAATTCATAACTTGATAATGTCTGGAGATATTGCAATGAAACTTTCCAGTTGTTTTAGATATATGACAAGACTTATTTCTTAGAAATATGAACTTGATTGGATTATTGTTACATGATTTATGAGCTGGTGAGTACAGCAAAAAGAATTTTTTTCCTTTTTATTTTTACAATAACATGTAATAATATCCCTAAAGGTTTTATTGGGTAATTTTGTCTCACTTTTTAATAGTAGAAACATATTCCTTTTTCAATTACCTAAATTTTGATATGCATCATGATATAGTTTTGATAAAAAGTATTAAAAAGTAAAGCTGAAATTTTCAGTTTAAAATCATCGGGTGGAATGGATTTTTTTTTAGCCTAAAATTTTACTGCGTAACCTTAAAAAATTGTGACGTATTGAATGGGTTGAAGAGGTCAACATCTAGGTAGCAAACCAGCAGCAACTATGGCTAAATCAAATAGAGAGCGAACAAAAAAAAAAGTCTAAACTCAACAGAAGCACAATTCTAAGCATCTATCAGGCACAGGGGCAGAGAATTCTGTGTCATGAAGGGATATACAGCATCTTCCACCAAGATAGCAAATATGAAAAGCCCATAGGTCAGTCAAGGTCGTAGCGGGTTGATAGAGTTAAACTTTATAATTTTTTTTTTTTTTAAATAGATAAAAAATATTCAATCTAGAACAAATCTCCAAAATAGTGATGGCAAGTTGTTGTGTTCAATTGTGAATATTCAGTGGAGGGAAAGGCAGCTGGTTCCAAAGACCTGTGTAACAAAGACTGAGCCACCAACAGCACAGAAGGCAATAGGGAAAACAAAATCTGTACCCACAGGTACTCAAGCAAACAGGAAGTGTGCATAAAAGTTGACCGTACCTTTGTGTCTCTGTTGTCATGTCCGGCCACCTGTCCAGTGGCTATTTTGATCCTGTCTGGATGAATGGCGATGCTGGAAAAAAGAATGCATACAAGGTTTTAGGAATGAATTTTTATTTTCTTTTTAAAATGATGCTTTAAATTTTTCAACAAAAAAAAAAAAATAATCAGCCAACTGCTATAGCAACCATTACACGCTGGAGATAAACAAGAGAATGTAACTCTTCAAGAAGCAAGTCTGTTTGTTTGTATTATCTCGGATTGCTTTCAGTGCAGGGTCATCCTCAAGTCATACAGCGGAAACAATTTAATCAATTTTAAGACACTTATAATGTAAAGTAAAATTTAACACCAGAATGGAGCACTTTGGTAGCCTTGTAGCTCTGGACTATGGGCTCTACCACCTTTCATGGGCACCTCCAGAGCCAGTTTGTCCAGGTCAGGTGGAGCCCCCCCTCCCCCACCCTGGCCAATTAGTCCAGGTCTAGTGCAGCTCCCCTGTTGGCCCTGGTCTAATGGAGACCTCCATAAGACCGACCCCCTCCCTCCATAAGGCCTAGGTTAAGTGGAGCCTACTTACCAAATGCCACCTTATATTTCACCTACCACACCCCACCTTATATTTCACCTACCACACTCCACCTTATATTTCACCTACCACACCCCACCTTATATTTCCCCTACCACACCCCAACTTATATTTCCCCTACCACACCCCACCTTATATTTCCCCTACCACACCCCACCTTATATTTCACCTACCACACCCCACCTTATATTTCACCTACCACACCCCACCTTATATTTCACCTACCACGTGCCACCTTATATTTCACCTACCACGTGCCACCTTATATTTCACCTACCACATCCCACCTTATATTTCACCTACCAAATGCCACCTTATATTTCACCTACCACACCCCACCTTATATTTCACCTACCACACCCCACCTTATATTTCACCTACCACACCCCCACCTTATATTTCACCTACCACACGCCACCTTATATTTCACATACCACATGCCACCTTATATTTCACCTACCACACACCCCACCTTATATTTCACCTACCACATGCCACCTTATATTTCACCTACTACACACCACCTTATATTTCACCTACCATTTGATGTCATCTGTGTGACCTAGATAATGTCGCTGCATCTGCTCTTCTACATTGTGTAACACAACAACAGCAGCAGTGAAGTAGATGATCTCACCAGTAGGCAGGAAATAGAGATTGGACCGGCAGTCTCTTCCCCGGTAGCCATATCTATAGGCAAGGTCAAGGACTTGAAAAAAATCCTCATTAACATTTAAAAAAAATCAATAGTGGGTGTCATTGAAATTACATCAAGGAAAGGTAGAATTAATTTGTGTACATGGCATGGTAAAAAAAGAATTGTGTAAGTGGTTTGTGTACATGACTTGACAAGAAGAATTGTGTAAGTGGTTTGTGTACATGACTTGACAAGAAGAATTGTGTAAGTGGTTTATGTAAATGACTTGACAAGAAGAATTGTGTAAGTGGTTTATGTAAATGACTTGACAAGATGAATTGTGTAAGTGGTTTATGTACATGACTTGACAAGAAGAATTGTGTAAGTGGTTTATGTAAATGACTTGACAAGAAGAATTGTGTAAGTGGTTTATGTAAATGACTTGACAAAAAGAATTTCTAATTGGTTTATGTACATGACTTGACAAGAAGAATTGTGTAAGTGGTTTGTGTACATGACTTGACAGAAAGAATGTTGTGAGTGTGCGTACATGAGATGATGGTATTCAAGGATACACCCATTCCAGCTGCAGTGTTTCTGTCGGTGCATCAACCTGCTTGTTGGGGCTGTAATCTGTCAGGTCTGATGGTCCGTGGAGGTTCAGTGCACGGCCGCGTTGAAACAAGCGCAGGGAGCCCTCATCTGGAAGTTGTTAAATCTGAGCTACAGTTTTTAACCTTTGTTAAACTTCATATCAAAATCTACTTAACAAATGTTTCCTATTTTTTGGTGGTGAATTGCAAACTTTCTAAAAAAAAAAATCTTTCAGCTCACATCATTCACTAACTTTGAGGTTTGTGCTAGGCTGCGCCTCATTATGCTAGGCTGCGCCTCATTGTTGTGCTAGGCTGCGCCTCAATGTTGTGCTAGGCTGCGCCTCATTATGCTAGGCTGCGCCTCAATGTTGTGCTAGGCTGCGCCTCAATGTTGTGCTAGGCTGTGCCCAATTTGTTGTGCTAGGCTGTGCCTCATTGTTGTGCTACGCTGTGCCTCAATGTTGTGCTAGGTTGCACCTCAATGTCATTGATCATTAGGAATAGATTAATATCTGATTACTCAGATATGCTGAGCTAACCCAAGACCTTAAGGTAGCTTTGATATGGGCAAGCCGAAATCAGGTAATTTTAATATGATGGGCTAACCCAAGGCTAGAAGTAACTTATAAATTTGACAGTTCCCATCAGCCAACTGTGTTTCAACAATTACTAACCTGGATTCCACTGTGGTTCTTTTGATCTGAAAGCCAAACAATGTTGACAAGTTAGTGGAGCTGCATCAGTTCATGTCATGGTGGAGATGGAGGTGATGGTGATGGTGGAGGTGATGGTGGAGGTTCATACAGTGAAATTCATTACAAATCTTAACTTTAATTTGAAATCAAATTATTGTTAAAAAAATTTTTTTTAATCATATCCCAATTTATTTTTGATATCAAAATAATTATTTTAAATTAAAGAAATAGTTCAATTGTAGGAGTATGAGAAGCTCCCCAGTATTATTGAGTGCATCATTATAGTTATAGTGGCACAGATTGTTAGTGATATAATGGTTCAACAGAATTGTAAATCAAAACTACCAGGCCCCAGAGTAGGGAAGGAATCTACCAGAGATATACAAGGGAGGGCACCAAGTCTCTCTTTACAACATCTACCACAACCAGGAACAACAAATAGATGGCTGGTGGCCATTTGATGATCAGCTGGAAGGATAACTCTGTAAACATTAGTTGTGACTAGTTGTGAGACTGATCTCCCTTGATTCTTTTCCACCCCACTGCCCCTTCCCCCCAACCAATCCTAATTACTATGACATTTAACACTTCAGTGGTGATTCATGGAAGGACTAAATAATTCATTCATACACACTGTACCAGATATACTATGTCCTGTCCAAAATATGTACACAAATATATCCTTTATATTTAACAATCCAAAATGTGTACACAAATATATCCTTTATATTTAACAACCCAAAATGTGTACACAAATATATCCTTTATATTTAACAATCCAAAATATGTACACAAATATATCCTTTATATTTAACAATCCAAAATGTGTACATTAATATATCCTTTATATTTAACAACCCAAAATGTGTACTGTACACAAATATATCCCTTATATTTAACATTCCAAAATATGTACACAAATATATCCTTTATATTTAACAATCCAAAATGTGTACACAAATATATCCTTTATATTAAACAAGTCATTTTGTGTGTCTTACAAGCTCATACATTTTCATTCGTCTGTACTCCCAAATCTGGTGTTATGCCTACTAGGTATTTGTTAATTATTTGTCTACACTTTCTGCACATACATGATATGTACTAAGTGATATGTACTAAGTAAGTTAGCACTTCCTACTAATACATCTAAATACAAACAGCAATAAATAAATCTACATGTATCCTGACATACACAAATGTATCTGTAGCATATAAAGTCCTTGAGGACTGGTGTATTTTTAACAAATCTACCAGATTGTTTAAGATCTATTAGATATGTCAAGTTGAATCCTCATAAACCACATTAGCTTTACTTAACACAATCCACCTGACTTGTAAGCAGTGATTCGACTGATGTTACATTTTCTGATGATGTTAGTAGCCAAACAATACAAGGCGCCTAATGATGAAATTTTTTTTGTGTTGAAATCAAGAGTCTGCATAATCAAGACCATCCCTCCCCCCCCTCCATGTTAAAGGAGGTGCCATCTTTGCTGTCCATATAAACACACCCCTGCCCCCTAATGAGGTGTGATCAAGGAGAATCCAATGCATCTTTAATATTTAAATACCGGGGTGTACTGGAATTTCGCTCCGACTAATCTGGAATCCATCCACTTTTTACAAATCTGGCTTTAGCCCGACTTCAAAAATGTCAATCAGGTACAGTCCTATTATGATTCACTGACAAAACGGCCCCCGACTAATATGGGCTCCAACATAACGGCCCTGGACTAATAGGTGGACTAATAGTAAAAATTTCAATAAAATGTTGTATTTGGTTTTTTCACTCACCGATTCAGTTTCAGTTTTAGCTCACAAGAAACAATAATAATGACATCACAAGAATGAATTTAACAGCCTTTGCTCGATATGGTACCAAGTCACGGTTGTTTGTTGACAAGAAATAATATAACAACATCACAAGAAATAATTTTACAATTTTACCACTTTAACTTTATTATTTAAGGGTGAAAAAGTTGACAAAAGCTTTTTAAAATAAAAGGAATTTAAAAAAAATGAAAATGTAAACAATTTGTCTGGGGCTGTTATGTTGGGACCGTTTTGATGGATAACCCCCTATTATTTACATAAAACTAAAAAAGAGGAACAATCAAGTTATGGGTAGCTTTACGATGTTTATATGTAGTTATTAAGCTACTTAGCTACATATACATTAAGAAGCTACGTACAAAGTGAAAAATTATAGTTTAATGGAACACCAGGAGTAAATGGAATTATTATAATAAGATGAGTATTGTTATCAATTGTTATAATAAGATGAGTATTGTATCAATTGTTATAATAAGATGAGTATTGTATCAATTGCTATAATAAGATGAGTATTGTATCAATTGTTATAATTATGATGAGTATTGTATCAATTGTTATAATAAGATGAGTATTGTATCAATCTAAAAAGCACATAGAATAGACATGCAGAACACAAAACCCTGTGTTATTAAAGCAATAAACAACATCAAGAAAAGGTCAATCTAAATTAAGCAGGTCGGTATAACAGTTCAATGCAATGCACGAATTTGTTAAGGTTAAAGGCAAAGATTTTAAGTAAATGGAAATTATTTTTTAGCTTTAATTTTTTTTTCTTGTTGCAATTTCAAGTTAGTTCATTATTGGTCAAATTAATCTTGAGTAAAATAAAAGAAAATAAAATACATTTTTTTTAAAAATGACCCTAAAAAAACTAACAGATAGATTCAAATTTCTTTCTTATTATAATTTTAAAAATGTTTTACTCAGTTGTTTTAAGTTTTAATTTTTATTCAGTATCAAATGTTTGAAGTGATCTTATCTAGCATTACATCAGTAACACAATAGCTGGCTCATGATATGGTATTTAAAAATTAAGATATTTCATGGTAAAACAAAACATAAGGCAAAGATAAAATGAATTGAAAAGGTGTTAACGAAAGAAAAGTCTACAGTCTACATCTAAGTGCACAGCAGGCCAGGCAAAGACAAATGAAAATAGTAGTTGGGTGCTACAACCTGTTGGCAAAATTCCTGGCTGGATTTAACAGCAAGTTTCCATGGGATGTGCTGCGACTAGAGGTGGACATAACGGTCAGTACAATGTGTGTGTGGAGAGGAGGACACAAGTACCAGTACAATAGTTGTGTGCAGAGCTGATTCTATAGACTAGTCTAACATGGCTTATATAGACACAAGCTTGTTTATCATGGCTAATGGTTTATATTTGGGAGAGGCTAGTCATGGGAGAGGCTAGTCATGGGAGAGGCTAGTCATGGGAGAGGCTAGTCATGGGAGAGGCTAGTCATGGGAGAGGCTAGTCACGGGGACGGGGATAAAGATATGTGTCAAAGTGAATTAAAGTAACAGTCATAGCCAAGTTAGTAATCCTGAAAAATTTGGTGGTCAGAAAATTCATTTGATAGTCATGGGCTGGTCTGTGATTGAAGATGGCTGTTGAAGCTGGCACACAGCAGAGCAGGGACTTACTTTAGGGTGGTGGAAGGGTGTGGCCTTGTTAGGGAAGAGTGTCATTTTTTATTGTCTAATGTGCTCAAAGGAAGGTTGTGAATGCAGTAAAAAGATAGCTCCAAAGACTGTAACAGTATGTACTGGTTAGGCATGAATGTGTGAAATGGTTTCAAAGGCTGCAATAGTATGAACTTGTGAAAGGTGCCGATAGGTCAGATATATATAGATATATACAATAGATATATTTCAGTACATTTATATGTAGAGCATCCATCACGTATGTTTCTAGAGTACAAACCAATAATAGAAAATACCGATACAGAGCCAAGCCTAGAGATTGAAAGAAGTCAGAGACCAAGATACGGCCGGTTGTTGGTGGCATGCTGCACTGTGTGTACTGTGTACCAAGTCCACACAGAGCTACGTACACCAGTACACACAGTCTTATGAGGGTACAAGTTAATGAAAGGTTAGTGATGCTGGGCTAGTACCTCAGTGTTGCCAACTCAAGGTGCCAACTTTTCCCAGGCAGGAGTAAACAAAATTCCCAAATTAGACTAAAAATTCCCAAAGGCATTAAATTCCTTAAATCCTGTTGTCAAAACGTGGAAAAACCTAACCAAACACGTCAAAAAACCTAGATCCGAAAATAATAAACCTAGATACCCTAAATATAAACAAAGATGACGTCACAAATAGTGGCTTAAAAACCTAGCCAAAACTTTTAAAAAAAAACTAGATCCAAAATAAAAAACCTAGACTTCTTATCTTATATGTTACAGACGCTCCTTCTGTACAGAAGATTATTGCGTCCTACGTATTTCTATGGTTTGTGTTTAATCCTGTATTCTTACTAGAGTTTTAAAAGATGATAAAGTGTTGGCTTTCCTGGTCTCTTCAGGCAACCGATTCCACGCCCGAATACCGGACGGAAAGAAAGAAAACTTGTATGTGTTTGTTCTTGCATATGGAATAAGAAAGGTGTTTTTATCTTTATGTCTATTTGAGCGTTGTATTAAGTTATCTTTGTATTGTATTTCTAAATTAGAATTAATTGCCTTATGTATAATGACTAATTTACTTTTGGTTCTTCTATCCTCCAGTGTTTCAAGGTTTAATGATTTAACTAATGGTGTTACTCTTGTCAGTTTTGAATATTCTCCAGTAATGAATCTGGCAGCTCTTTTTTGCTTTTTTGGATTTGTTCTAACTTATCAATATTTTCTTTGGTGGATGGGTCCCATACAGAAGATGCATATTCTAGTATAGGTCTCACCAGGGTGAGGTAGCATTTTAGTTTTATATCTTTGTTACATTTGTAAAAGTTTCTTTTTATAAAGCCTAAGGTTTTGTTTGATTTTTTAATAACTTCATTGACATGGGGGTTCCAAGATAGTTTCTCATTTATTATGACTCCTAAGTATTTTGCATCTTTAGTTTGGGTTAGTTCTTTTCCATGAATGAAGTATTTTGAATTTATTTGTTTCTTTTTCTTTGTTACTCTTAGCAGTTGACATTTTTCTGGGTGGAAGGACATACTCCAGTTAGTGTCCCATTTTATTAATTCATCTAAGTCTTTTTGTAAAATTTTGCTATCTTGTTCTGACTTGATTGTTCTATAGATTATACAATCATCAGCAAATAACCTAACTTTAGTTCCTGTTGAGATATTGTTGGGTAAGTCATTTATATAAATTAAAAATAGTAAGGGACCTAGGACAGTTCCTTGTGGAACTCCTGAGTTAACCTTTATTGGTGTAGATTTAGATCCATTAATTATTACAGTTTGCTCCCTACCCAATAGGAAATCTTGGATCCAGTGATGTAAGGGACCTGAGATTCCAAAGTATTTAAGTTTTTTAAGTAAACTAAGGTGGTGAACTTTGTCAAATGCTTTTGAGAAGTCTAGTAATATTGTATCTATTTGATCATTATTATCTAAGCCTTTTGATAGATCATCTATTAGACCTATCAATTGTGTTTCACATGATCTGTTCTTNATTTGATAAAGGACCATAAGTTTTTATTGTTATCTTTAGTTATCACATTGTTTATATAATTATTTTGGAGGTTACGGCTAAGTTTTTGTGTCAAGTGTTTAATTTTAAAGTATTTTTTGTGTATTCTTTCTAAATTGGTAGCCTTAAATTTCTTAAATAAATTCTCCTTTAGTTTGCAATACTTTTTAAATTTAAAATTGAACCAGCATTTATTAATTCTATTTGAAGTTATTTTTGTTGGAACATTCTGATCCATTATGGTTTTTAGATTTGTTTTTTATTTCTTTCCATATTTCTTTTACGGGGCTATCTATGCTGAATTTACTTAGGAAATTTTGTTGGAAATTAGAAGCTGATTGGTGTAATTTTATTAAGTTGCATTTATTCCAAAGATATATTGTTCTTCTAGGCATCTTATTTATTTTAGTTTTTATTGTATTGGTTACCCTAACAATATCATGGTCAGACAGCCCAGGAATTATTGTGCAGTCTAGTACTAGTCCTGGTCTGTTTGTTAGGAATAAATCTAGTATTTTGTTTTTCCTAGTTGCTTTTTTTACTATCTGTTCTAGGTTTATGTTGTTTATAGTGTCTAAGAAATTTTCATTAATTTCTTTATTATTTTGGTGGCTATCAATTGTATAGTTTTTCCAATTTATATCTGGAAGATTTAAGTCCCCCATAGTCCAAATTACGCTAAAAATAAACAAATATGATGTCACAAAGCCACCCACCCCCACCCTAAAAAAGTTATTTCTTATTTGTAAATGAGCATGTTTCAAATCATTTATTTTATAGTCATTCAAGTGTGTATTTAATTTTAAAAATTTGTCAATCTCAAATATTCCCATATTTTAGGCCAAATCCTCAAAAATCCCCAAATTTCCATTTCTATAAATTTGGCTCGAAAATTCCCACGATTTGGGAAATTTCCCAGGAGTTCGCAACACTATAGTGCTTGGTAAAGTGGGGCGTGCTTGTTATGCTGGGGGGGGGGGGGGGCTAGGATTAATATTTTACCGTGACATCCTTGGGTAACTCTTCTGTCAATCAAGCAAGGAATCTGAAATAACAATCTGTACATTATGTTACCATGGCAACAATGGTACAGACTAATAGGACCCTTCCTCTACAGATGTATGCCCCCTAACCCAGTCTCTGTGGTAAACAAGACAGGTCTATGGTATCCACGGTAACTAAAAAAGGCATCTGGCCTGCGTGGTAACTACGACAGGCCTATGGTAGCTAAGAAAGGCTTATGACCTTCATGGTAATTAAGAAATGCCTAAGGTCTCCATGGTAACTAAGACAACATATGGTCTGCATGGTAAGACAGGCCTATGGTCTCTATGGTAACTTAAGACATGCCTATAGCCTATATGGTAACTAAGACAGGCCTTTGGTACCCATGGTAACTAAGACAGGCCTATGGTCTCTATGGTAACTTAAGACATGCCTATAGCCTATATGGTAACTAAGACAGGCCTTTGGTACCCATGGTAACTAAGACAGGCCTATGGTACCCATGGTAACTAAGACAGGCCTATGGTACCCATGGTAACTAAGACAGGCCTATGGTGCCCATGGTAACTAAGACAAACTATGGTCTCCATGGTAACTAAGACAAACTATGGTCTCCATGGTAACTAAGACAACCTATGGTCTCCATGGTAAGACAGGCCTATGGTCTCCATGGTAAGACAGGCCTATGGTCCCCATGGTAAGACAGGCCTATGGTCTCCATGGTAAGACAGGCCTATGGTCTCCATGGTAACTAAGACAACCTATGGTCTCCATGGTAACTAAGACAGGCCTATGGTCTCCATGGTTATGTCCAGTCTTTAGTCACCATGCTAACTAAGACAAACAAAAGGTCTCCTTGGTAAATAAGCCATGCCCAATGATCGCCATGGAAATTAAGGCAGGCCCTAGTTTAGTCCTAACACAGCTGTCTGTACTACACACACGAGAACTGGAGAACTGATGTGACGTCACCCAAACACACTCGGGCGACACCGTGTCCGCCATCTAGGAACATAAAAGGGAAATGTGATCACGGTAAGAACAACTAACAAGTATCTAAATTTTGAGGGGGGGGGGGGACACCACACAGGCCGGCCGGCCGCGGTTAAAAGCAGAAGGTATGACTGTCTCCCTGCAACATTGAACACTTAACACCAACTACAATATCACAGGTGAACACCGAGGTGTCAAATAAAGCTACCGCTACCACAACACGGCCAGTGGGATAACGGCTATAGATTGATAAATAAGCTCGGCTCATCCGCCAGACAACATGCACTGTCCACAACGAAGGAAGACATACTTAGCCATAGATAGAACTTTTGAGACGCGGTCCTAATAGAAAAGTTGGCTGCTCACCCACAGAGACGATGGCCGCTACTAATACTGCATCCAGCCAGTTGCCGGTAATGTATGTGGGCTACCAGTAAAAACAAGGGCGAGCCAACACCGTCTGGTTCACGGTCGATGTACCAGTTAGTCAGCGCCCGGGCACGGCCCGAGTACCGCATCAGCTGGGGAAAGGCGGGAGGGGGGGGAGGGGGAGCGCGCGACACACAACAAATATGACGGCTGATACCGGCCCACGTCAACAACAACTTAACATCGGTGGGATGTAGGTCACGTTGTGAGTCACCATCTACCTCAACTGTAACAACTCGGCTGTTGTACAAGGGTAGTAAGGCTGTTGTACTACAGGGCTGTTGTACAAGGGTAATAGGGCTGTTGTAATACAGGGCTGTTGTACATGGGTAGTTAGGCTGTTGTACATGGGTAGTTGGGCTGTTGTACATGGGTAGTTGGGCTGTTGTAATACAGGGCTGTTGT
>MUZC01000076.1:0-10663 GCA_002072015.1 Radix auricularia | reverse complement strand
GGGCTGTTGTACATGGGTAGTTGGGCTGTTGTATTAGGGTAGTTGGGCTGTTGTACATGGGTAGTTGGGCTGTTGTACATGGGTAGTTAGGCTGTTGTAATACAGGGCTGTTGTACATGGGTAGTTGGGCTGCTGTAATACAGGGCTGTTGTACATGGGTAGTTGGGCTGTTGTACTAGAGGGCTGTTGTACATGGATAGTTGGGCTGTTGTATTAGGGTAGTTGGGCTGTTGTACATGGGTAGTTGGGCTGTTGTATTAGGGTAGTTGGGCTGTTGTATATGGGTAGTTGGGCTGCTGTAATACAGGGCTGTTGTACATGGGTAGTTGGGTTGTTGTAATACAGGGCTGTTGTACATGGATAGTTGGGCTGTTGTATTAGGGTAGTTGGGCTGTTGTACATGGGTAGTTGGGCTGTTGTAATACAGGGCTGTTGTACATGGGTAGTTGGGCTGCTGTAATACAGGGCTGTTGTACATGGGTCGTTGGGTTGTTGTACATGGGTAGTTGGGCTGTTGTAATACAGGGCTGTTGTACATGGGTAGTTGGGCTGTTGTAATACAGGGCTATTGTACAAGGGTAGTTGGGCTGTTGTACATGGTTGCTTGGGCTGTTGTACATGCGTAGATGGGACTGACAGGAAATAGTCCGATTCAAGCCCAATATGTGATCTCTTATCGGTTGGATGTGATTCAAGGATACAAAGCCAAAGATGAAAGGTAAACAAGATACAAGCAAGAGTCATCATCACTTACCAACTTGAAGACATTTCCAGGAGAACAACTCAAAGAAATCAATATTACCATGAAATAACATCCCCATCAAACGTGGGAACCCATATTGAGATCCGCCACTGCTTAAGCACTGATTATTTCCTAGCAAACCAAAAATACTTTGAAATTGATAATATTTGCAACGCAAAACAATAAAACTTGATATGTGAATACATGTCATGCCCACCCTGGGTATATTATGTGCTATCAGCTGTTTGTGTGTGTCCTGTCAGCTGTTTGTGTGTGTCCTGCCAGCTGTTTGTGTGTGTCCTGTCAGCTGTTTGTGTGTGTCCTGTGTGTGTCCTGCCAGCTGTTTGTGTGTGTCCTGTCAGCTGTTTGTGTGTGTCCTGTCAGCTGTTTGTGTGTGTCCTGTCAGCTGTTTGTGTGTGTCTCATCCTGGGTGAACAGGACTATGGTTGGACAGGACTATGGGAACAGGACTATGGTTGGACAGGACTATGATTGGACAGGACTATGGTTGGACAGGACTGTGAATGGACAGGACTATGGACGGACAGGACTATGGACGGACAGGACTATGGACGGACAGGACTATGGTTGGACAGGACTATGGTTGGACAGGACTATGAATGGACAGGACTACGAGTTTCTTTATCTAACTCAATATATTTGTGGATTTTGCGATCTGTTGACTTTGACCGGTTCAAATGTTAGTTAATTGTTCACGTTTTCTCCCAACTATCTGAAGACAACTCACACTTCTCTTAGTAACGCATCGATCTCTCCCACTAACGCTACTATAAACAACCTAGGGGAAATTCCCAATAACTGCGCCTAATGAGATTCATAAAATAGCTGGAGTGAGTTTGGTGCGTAATAAGGGAATTTAATTACTGATGTCATTTATCTGCTGTGTAAATGAAAATAGATAGGTGATTTTAAAAAAAGAGGGGGGGGGGGGGGGTAAATGGTACAGGGGAGCGAAAAAAGTGTTTCATGTCGATCCTCGATGAAATAATTTGTCACGTAAACTCAGTATATGGAATTTTCTCACACTGTCGCAACTATTGTTTGGTGGGTTACTTTATGCACTGCCCTAACTAACTATTGTTTGGTTGGGTTAATTTTTGCACTGCCTTAACTACTGTTTGGTGAGTTACTTTTAGCACTGCCTTAACTATTTGGTGGGTTACTTTTAGCCCAGCCCCAACTATTGTTTGGTGGGTTACTTCTATCATTGAGACTTTGCAGATCATCATGTCTTGTAATTTTAGTTAGGCTTGGATTTAGGTGTTAAGTAGGTGGTGAATACGTATGTTGGGGACTGTGGATACAGGTGTGTTGGGGACTGTGGATACAGGTGTGTTGGGGACTGTGGATACAGGTATGTTGGGGACTGTGGATACAGGTGTGTTGGGGACTGTGGATACAGGTGTGTTGGGGACTGTGGATACAGGTGTGTTGGGACTGTGGATACAGGTGTGTTGGGACTGTGGATACAGGTATGTTGGGACTATGGATACAGGTATGTTGGGGACTGTGGACACAGGTATGTTGGGACTATGGACGTGTGTTGGGGACTGTGGATACAGGTGTGTTGGGGACTGTGGACACAGGTATGTTGGGACTCTGGATGTGTGTTGAGGATTGTGGATACAGGTGTGTTGGGGACTGTGGATACAGGTGTGTTGGGGACTGTGGATACAGGTATGTTGGGGACTGTGGACACAGGTATGTTGGGGATTGTGGATACAGGTGTGTTGAGGATTGTGGATACAGGTGTGTTGAGGATTGTGGATACAGGTGTGTTGGGGATTGTGGATACAGGTGTGTTGGGGATTGTGGATACAGGTGTGTTGAGGATTGTGGATACAGGTGTGTTGAGGTTTGTGGATACAGGTGTGTTGAGGTTTGTGGATACAGGTGTGTTGAGGACAGAGAATGTAAGGCCACAGGTGGAAGGAGAGAAGGCATGAGTCAAGACATGTTAAGAAGATTTTTAAAAGCTTAAACCTGAAATTAAGTGGACACAGTCTGTCAAAGGAATGAAACAATAATTTTCTTGCTGTTAGAAAATGTGACAATAACATTGTGTTAGAATAACACTGTTGCAATAACATTGTGTTACAATAACATTTTTTTAAAAAAAATACCATTAAAACATTATTCTATATGATAACATGATGCGTAAATGCTTTTTTTAATTAAAAAAAATTAATAAAAATAAAAATTTAAAAAAAAAACAGATGCGATTTTGACATATATTAACACTGAAACAAACTGAGTTTAGTGTCCAACATTCAGAGCTTAGAAAAGATCTCCATGTTAAATTAAATCAGAACATTGAAAGCACAAGTCACACAAAAGATGGTTACATGAGCTTGTCACTGGTGCATCACCCACCTACACCCGCTAGATGGTTACATGAGCTTGTCACTGGTGCATCACCCACCTACACCCACTAGATGGTTACACGAGCTTGTCACTGGTGCATCACCCACCTATACCCACTAGATGGTTACACGAGCTTGTCACTGGTGCATCACCCACATACACCCACTAGATGGTTACATGAGCTTGTCACTGGTGCATCACCCACCTACACCCACCATCTACATCCTAGGCATACTCAACTGAATTAGTCGATATACCAACCCCCCCCTCTCCCCAAGCACACACGGTTTTCCCTTCAAATCTCATGAAAGCAAATAAGACAAGATTAAAACCAGTAACAAAAATATCTTGTGTCTAAACTAGCTTATTCAGGTTAAACTTTTTGGAGTATACCCACACTAGCGGGACCACACATTTAAAATACAAACACTTTTGGTTGTTCATATGGGCTCATATGATGCCTAAAAATGTTTGTATGACTGATGGTGACACCTAATTACACCCTGCAGGTGATAGAGGCCACATGTAACTATTGCTATTAAAAGTTGTTTCAAAAACATTTCAAAACAATCATACCTCAGGTATAACGGAAACAAACGTAATTTTCCTAACATACCTGAGGTAAAAGGAAAGAAACTTAATTTTCCTTACATATCTAAGGTAAAATGGAAAGAAACATAATTTTCCTTACATACGTAAGGTAAAATGGAAAGAAATGTAATTTATGCAGACAATCATTTATCTGTTACCATTTTCTGATGTTGTGAGAATCACTGATCTACATTTTGTCTATACACACACAAGTTGTACATGCCTACAAGGATAACATCACATGAAGCTATATGCTCACAGCTTCACTTTATGTGTTCAAAAAAACCATGTGTTAGTTGTTGCACCAGGTGACTAACCCATTGAACCACGGCAAACACATCAACATGAACTCAGTGACCAGGGAATACGTGTGGCAACTTACGATGTCGGTGTCAGCAGGGAGTTGGACATTTCCGCCGACGTCGCCAGGGACGACCATTTCGTCAGGCTGTGAGCGGAGGACCGGCCGCTTTTCGGGGGACCCCGGCCCACCTGTGGGGTGTTTCTGTGTGACATGACGTTGACATTGTCTAGGGCGTTGAGGTGACTTTTGTTGGCGCTGCTGTGGGGTCCCGAACTGGACTTTGGCCGCCCCATGGACATTCTTAAGCTTGACCTGGAGGGCATGGCGTTGTTCTGCGACGCTGGGAATAAAAAGTCGGGCTCTGATTAACCAGACGTGAGAACGGCCGTCCTTGCAAGTCATTACTCAATGTGCATGTGCGTTACTGAGCCTTGGCACGCTAGTGGCGTTGTTAGGGGAATCTTTTTACCTTAAATATTAGCGTTTACCAACAGAGCTGTTTCAACAGGGGAATCACGAAATTTACTAAGAAAATACAACTCCGTTACAGCCATTCACGATGAACACAGTTTTTTTCACGTGGATTCGTCATTGACACAAAAGGTGATTCCTACGGTCTTCTCTCCAAGCGAAGCATCTCTAGGATGTTTACTGAATCTTTTTAGAATGATAGCTTTCAGCTTTCAAAATATAAAAACCATCTTGTGATCTCTGTGCAAAGCTGAACCAATGGCTGACAGAATGTGCTGCAACAGTGCAACTGTCTGATAGCAGCACCAGCCGCAACAGGGCACAGCTGAACCAATGGCTGACAGAATATGCTGCAACAGTGCAACTGTCTCATAGCAGCACCAGCCGCAATAGGGCAAAGCTGAACCAATGGCTGACAGAATATGCTGCAACAGTGCAACTGTCTGATAGCAGCACCAGCCGCAATAGGGCACAGCTGAACCAATGGCTGACAGAATATGCTGCAACAGTGCAACTGTCTCATAGCAGCACCAGCCGCAATAGGGCGAGCTATAGAAGCAAGGAGGGTGTTTGGGGCAAAATACTTTTTTTTTCAACACTATGTGGAGTTGCCATGGCCTCAGCTACAGCAAAGACATACACATCTACCAATGACAGAATCACACAAAACACACACACATATTATAATAATAAATGGGAACTCTTGTCAAGCGTGGCACCCCAGTCGGAGAAAGGGATCACCTCCCTTCACATACAAATATTGGTCAAAACCAACTAGAAAAAAGGCCAAGCCAAAAAAAAACATGATTTTAACAAACAAACAAAAACAAATATGACATGTCAAGCACTGGACAGAAGACAGCAGGTAAAATTATAATTAGAGAAAGTAAAGTTTTCAAGAGATGGTCTCATGAATCTGCGGTGCAGGTGTGAAGGGCTGTACAGTAGGGAGGGTCAAAATATGTACACAGAGAATAGGATACCAATGAGACCCCTCTCCCCATCCCCACCCCCAGCAACAACAAAAAAAATCACTGATGTCTGGGATTTTTTTCTTTGCTCAGTTGTAATCTAAGTCTCAAGACGTATGGTGTTGATATGGTCATATGTATGTACATGTTATGACTTGTACATAGTATATGGTGTTGATATGGGCATATGTATGTACATGTACTGACTTGTTCATAGTATATGGTGTTGATATGGGCATAAGTTTGTACATGTACTGACTTGTTCATAGTATATGGTGTTGATATGGGCCTATTTATGTACATGTACTGACTTGTACATAGTGTATGGTGTTGATATGGATTTATGTATGTACATGCACAGACCAAAGTTCCCTCTAAGACTCAAAATAGACCTGCCAGCTGAAATTTTTTTTTAATTTCGGCTGGCTGACATAATTTTATGGCTGATATTTGGATTAGCCGGATTTCTCCATAAATTGACATTTTTGGCTGATTGCAAAATATTTTGATGAAATTCCGCTGAAGCCGGGCTAATTATGAAGAAATAAAGCACTTTTACAATACTTTAGATAAAGTTTTATTATTTACAGCATAATACTGTCCTTCTAATGCAGTGCATCATTGCATTCCACTCATTCAGTTTCTGTCACTCAATACCTGATAGGCACTTAGAATATCAGTTTAAAATTATCATGTATAAAACAAACGTCATTATTGTTTATCAGCTGTTATGCCAATGTGGCACGCCGGATATTTACGGCAGAGTTTTGGCGGACGAAAATTCGGCGGCATATTTGACACACAGCCTCTAAGGTTCTTTTGTCCGTGTGCATGTGCAAAGTAAAAAAAACTCTCATTCATTTTTTGTGCAATATTTTACAAAATTGCTGTGCAGCAATTCTAAAGGGAACATAGGTACCGACATATACAAAGAGTACAGTGTTCATATGGACCTAGCTTGTACATGTACTGACATACAAAGCATAGTGTCCATATGGGCCCAGGCATATACTCACTTGTTTCCACTGATCCCAGCCTCCTGATGACATCAGCGACGGCCGACTTGAGACAGATGATCTCATCTTCTTGTTGTTGAACTTTCTTTTCCAAGTATGTGACCCTGTCCACCAGATCTTCCTTGTCGTGGCTGAGAAGACCATCTGAGAACAGGGGAGATAAGACATTCAGGGGAGATAATACATGCAGGGGAGATAATACATGCAGGGGATATAATTACACATATTTTCTTGGTGTGTAGACCATATGAGAACAGGGGAGATAATACATTCAGGGGACACAATTACACAATATATTATTGGTGGGCAGACCATCTGACATAATACATACAGGGGACATAATTAGTTAATTACACTTATTTTATTGGTGGGTGGACCATCTGAGAACAGGGGAGATAATACATACAGGGGAGTTAAAAATACACACAATATTTTATTGGCCTGACAACAGTGGCTATTATTACATGGACAATTTCACTAGAGAGCACACAATCTGGAGCAGGGGGAGATAAAATCATATTTGATCAGTAAAACATACTGAGTGGTCGAGTGGTAGAGCACACAATCTGGAGCAGGGGGAGATAAAATCATATTTGATCAGTAAAACATACTGAGTGGTAGCGCGCTCAAATGGCGTACCGATGGTCACGAGTTCGAATCCACATGAAGGCGAGGGTTTGTTCCCGGGGCCTGAGGAGTCCCCGAGTCACCCAGCTCTGAATGGGTACCTAACCAGATAATAGGCGGCTGGGTAATGCATGGAACCCCTACAGCCGTGGCCTGTGACCGCTGCATCACTTGCCAACAGATCATCTGTCATGGTCTGTTGACGCAATTATCTTCTGCATAGAAGGAGCGTCTGTATATCTAAGATAAGATAAGATAAGATAATCTTTTTACTGAGTAAACCCCAAAACAATGGACTTAATTAAATAAAACTTTCAACAGTGAGTACATCATGTTATGACAGGGGAAATAATTTATACAATACCAGTCTAAAAAAGTATAACAAAAATTGAAATGCAAAAAAAAAAAAAACGGCATAACTTTAAGTGGCTCCCAATCTTATTTTTAATCTTCAAGCATTCCAAGGGCTCTGAACTCATTCCTACAACTGAATTTAATGTATTTTATTTTAAAGCTGGTAACATTAAAGCAGCAGAGCGAGGAAATCTGTAATAGTAATTTTAATGTAAATGACCCTTAACCTAACCAGTTATTTGAAAAGACAGTAAAAGATAGCCAATGCCATGTTTGTTTTTTTAATAGTCTATGATCTCTTATTTACTGGCATGTTTGAGTTCAGAAGACTGAAAACAGTTTAAAACTGAGCCATGAACATGAGAATATTATCATGACGACTTTAAAATTCATAATTATACGTTAAAATACTGAAGAACTTTCTGGACTAGATAATCGTAATTATTAAAAGGTGAATGTTTGATGAAACTTTGAAGCATGTTATTCAAGTTAAGTAGTGATGTTTGTCAGTCTGCCAGAGTTTTCTTACCGAGGACATCAAAGCTATCCTATCATATACCCTATCATATATCCTAATATATACCCCATCATATATCCTATCATATATCCCGTAACATATCCTACCATATATCCCATCACATATCCTACCATATATCCCATCACATATCCTACCATATATCCCATCACATATCCTACCATATATCCCATCACATATCCTACCATATATTCCATCACATATCCTACCATATATCCCATCACATATCCCATCACATATCCTATCATATTTTTCAAGTTAAGTACTGATGTTTGTCAGCCTGCCAGAGCTTGCTTACCGAGGACATCAAAGCTATCCTATCATATATCCTATAACATATCCTATCATATACCCTATCATATATTTCAAGTTAAGTATTGATATTTGTCACCCTGCCAGAGCTTGCTTACCGAGGACATCAAAGCTGGTTCTCAAATCATCCTGGTGACATTTGTCAAGGAACTCTGTCATAGACGTCATTCCATGGGGTCATGCACTGGTGTTCTAATCAAACTATTACAGGCCCCGTGGTGAGGGTACCACAAGAATACTGAGCTGGGGTGCTTAGAGGCACTATGGTGAGAGAACCGCTGTAGGACTGACCTCATGAGTCCTTAGTGTTAAGTCTGGGACTAGTCTTCAATAAATTGTGCACACATCAGTGGGGTATAGTGTTAACATTGTATACACTGCTACAAATATCACACAAGGTATATATACAAAACAGCTGAGTGAACTAATCAAATACTGTTGTATCTACAACAAAACAGCTGGGTTAACTAATCAAATACTGTTGTATGTACAACAAAACAGCTGAGTGAACTAATCAAATACTGTTGTATGTACACCAAAACAGCTGAGTGAACTAATCAAATACTGTTGTATCTCACACATAGTCTACACCAAAACAATTGAATGGAATCCACTTTGAAATTAGCATCTAGAAATGTTGATGTCGTCACTAACTTAGGTCAAAAGAATAAGAGAAATTTTCCTACAAAAATGACAATTACTATCTGAAGATGACCTTTGCCAACTGAAGATGACCACAACTAGCAACCTTGCAGCCCAAGCACCCTGGCGCTGTGTTCTTTTAATAGGGTTACCAATCTACAGTTAAGCAACAATGAAAGCTATTTTAATTGTAAGTGCTGCCTCCAATGTTTGATATCGTAATAAATAACACTTATTGGTTCAACATGTCTCAGCCAAGTTATTTTTTGGTTCCTTATTCATTTGTGGACTCATTTTTTATTTCAACTTTTTTTTGATAATGTGCTGTTGCAGTGTAAATTAAGATTCAGGGCCCTGTTAAATAAATCTCATACCTATATACAAATGTATTGTATAATTTATTAGGCCCATAAAGTAAAACAGCTGTTGGTGGGCTTTAGTTTGGGGTGGGGCGGGGGGAGGAGAAGTGTTTTCAGACTTGGCCCCAGGCACAGATGTCCCCCAGTTTGGTCCTTGTAAGGTAGGGTCCCTGGATTGACATGGTGCAAATTGTGTGGCCTGGGGCAGTGTTTGTGGCTCAGGGTCTAAGCCTGGCCCTCTCTTAGTTCTCAAACCGTTGACCCGAGGGCAGACGATGTGCAGGGATTGGGTTTACTTACCCCTAAATTGTTTGTGACTATGGAACCCAAAAGAAATTTTGTCCTTTTTTCCTTGTCAAGGTGACCCTGGAACATTTCAGGTCCCATGTTAAAAGATCTAAAATCTTTTAGTGACCACAGGAGCCAGGGGACTCCATAGGTAAGATATTTAGTCACCACAGGTACCAGGGACCCCCCCCCCCACCCCTCCAGGCCTATTCATCTTCACCCTCTATACATTTTAGACTGCCATTTGCTCAGCATATCCCAGTCTCTCTATTCTATACAAGTAAACATAAAAGGAAATATAAAGGCAAAAACTAAATCTATCAATCTGGTAGGAAGTAAATGCTGAACTCCAGGAGAAACAAAAAAAAAGCTTTCTGGTAGCAATGGCGAAACAAAATAAAACATAAAAGGAAATGTAAAGGCAAAAACTAAATCTATCAATCTGGTAGGAAGTAAATGCTGAGCTCCAGGAGAAACAAAAAAAAAGCTTTCTGGTAGCAATGGCGAAACAAAATAAAACTTACTAAAATAGAATGCTAAAGTTTGAATTATAATGACAACCAGGTCATTCACTCTTATGGTGACTACATCAAAACTGTTTCTTAGATTGGGAAAATATAAAAAAACACATTAAAATAGTTTCTACATCCGGCAAATTACATGGTTTTTTGAGATAAAAGTTGATACACAAAAATCAATAATCAATAGCATTAGTAGGCTATGAAATACTATGAAATACTTAGAGGCAAAAATCAATAACTCATTTTACTGGACAATAAACTTTATGTAGGCTGCCATAGAATTGTAACTCTGTCTTATAGACACCATAGAATTGTAACTCTGTCTTATAGACACCATAGAATTGTAAGTCTGTCTTATAGACACCATAGAATTGTAACTCTGTCTTATAGACAACATAGAATTGTAACTCTGTCTTATAGACACCATAGAATTGTAACTCTGTCTTATAGACACAACATAATTGTAACTGTCTTTTAGACACAATAAAATGGTAGGCTACAATAGAATTGTATATCTGTCTTATAGACACAATAGAATTGTATAT
>MUZC01000267.1:617476-629720 GCA_002072015.1 Radix auricularia | reverse complement strand
GGGGAGCTAAAGAAAAACTAACTTTCAAAACATCTGACATGCACTCGTTGCCACAAAACATCTTAACCTACATAACCATCCACATCGCAACCTACAATTACATCCACATCCCAACCTACATTTACATCCACATCCCAACCTACATTTACATCCACATCCCAACCTACATTTACATCCACATCCCAACCTACATTTACATCTACATCCCAACCTACATTTACATCCACATCCCAACCTACATAACCATCCACATCGCTACCTACATTTACATCAACATCCCAACCTACATAACCATCCACATCCCAACCTACATTTAAACCCACATCGCAACCCACATTTACATCCAAATCCCAACCAAAAGATACAACCGTACCCTAAACGACACTTCTTCGTTACCCTTTGACGCCCGCTGCATTAAGTCGTCTGTCAGCGTAAACCCGGTCGTTGAATGTGAGAACCGTTGGACCACCTCTCGATACCTGCCTGTCAATAATGCAGTGGATTGATTTCTGTAAGCTGGGATCAATCCGTGGATTCTACCCCCCCCCCCCACATACACACTACATCCCCAGTACCAAACCCAAACTCGGCCGATTTCACGGGCGTGTACTTTACAGTCAAGTTAACCGACGGTGTACGACCAAATACCGACGTCAGGCAACCGAAAACCGACACCAGACAAACAAATACCGACGTCAGACAACCTAATACCGACGTCAAACAACCAAATACCGACGTCAGACAACCACATACCGACGTCAGACAACCAAATACCGACGTCAGACAACCAAATACCGACGTCAGACAACCAAATACCGACGTCAGACAACCAAATACCGACGTCAGACAACCTAATACCGACGCCAGACAACCTAATACCGACGTCAGACAACCAAATACCGACGTCAGACAACCAAATACCGACGTCAGACAACCAAATACCGACGCCAGACAACCTAATACCGACGTCAGACAACCAAATACCGACGTCAGACAACCAAATACCGACGTTAGACAACCGAAAACTGACACCAGATAATCAAATACCGACGTCAGACAACCAAATACCGACGTTAGACAACCGAAAACCGACACCAGATAATCAAATACCGACGTCAGACAACCTAATACCGACGTCAGAAAATCAAATACCGACGTCAGACAACCAAATACCGACGTCAGACAACCAAATACCGACGTCAGACAACCAAATACCGACGTCAGACAACCAAATACCAACGTCAGACAACCTAATACCGACGTCAGACAACCAAATACCGACGTCAGACAATCAAATACTGACGTCAGACAACCTGATACCGTCGTCAGACAACCAAATACCGACGTCAGACAACCTGATACCGTCGTCAGACAACCAAATACCGACGTCAGACAACCAAATACCGACGACAACCAAATACCGACGTCAGACAACCAAATACCGACGTCAGACAACCAAATACCAACGTCAGACAACCTAATACTGACGCCAGACAACCAAATACCGACGTCAGACAATCAAATACTGACGTCTGACAACCTAATACCGACGTCAGACAACCAAATACCGACGTCAGACAATCAAATACTGACGTCAGACAACCTGATACCGTCGTCATTGAACCAGATACACACGGCGTACGATCACATCCCAAAGAGCACCAGTGGCAGGGCATCTACCGGAGGGCATAAACCTCAGGGCTCGTGGCTGTGTTACTCCTGGATCTGGGATGCTGACGATATTGATGCATTAGCGCGTGTGAGTGGTTAATGCGTCGGTTAATCCTCATTGTCTTATACCGTTACAGTATCCTCGAGTGTGTGTGAGGGGGTACTCATCATTGTCTTATACCGTCAGACCACCCCAAACCCCCCCCCCCGGCCCAACTTACTGGGAACCTGTCTGAAGGAGTCAGGTAACGGAGTTTTAAAAGATCTAATTATAACATCGTAACTCGGGTCCAATAGTCGTTTTCGGGCGGGGGGCAAGTGCCCCTGATTGCGGCTTTATGATGCGTCAATCTCACCGTAAAACTTGAGAATCATCGACTTGGTTAGAACTAAAAGATAACTCTTCCTTGCATGTGAGAATTGTGTTTCGTTTTGTTTATTTTGTTCAGTGGCGTAGCTAGGGAAGGGGGAGGGGGTCAAATTCACCCCCACCGGGCGACATCTTGAGGGGGGTCCCAAAAGGAGTGTCGGTTTTTTAAAAACATTAAATATTATACCATGCAGCGCCATGTATGCAGGGCCCCCCAAAGAGGCCAAGCCCCAAGGCCCCCAAATCCCTCTCTACGCCACTGGTTTTGTTAGTGTATTTCAGTTTTACGTGACGAGTTTCTTCTCGGCACAGTGTTTTTAGAAATAAATGAGTTGTAAGCACAATAATCTGTTCCTCAAGAGCAGACCACAAGAGCTCTGAAGTGAGAACCCTCGTTTACATACCACAAGAATCCTATCCCCGGAGAAACTGTGTCCTCAAGAGCAGACCACAAGAGCTCTGAAGTGAGAACCCTCGTTTACATACCACAAGAATCCTATCCCTGGAGTAACTGTGTCCTTAAGAGCTCACCACAATAGCTCTGAAGTGAGAACCCCCGTTTACATACCACAAGAATCCTATCCCCGGAGTAACTGTGTCCTCAAGAGCACACCACAATAGCTCTGAAGTGAGAACCCCCGTTTACATACCACAAGAATCCTATCCCCGGAGTAACTGTGTCCTTAAGAGCACACCACAATAGCTCTGAAGTGAGAACCCTCGTTTACATACCACAAGAATCCTATCCCCGGAGTAACTGTGTCCTTAAGAGCTCACCACAATAGCTCTGAAGTGAGAACCCTCGTTTACATACCGCAAGAATCCTATCCCCGGAGTAACTGTGTCCACAACAAACCCATAGGAGCATATCATTCATTACATCCAGACCATAACAAAAGACACGGGAGCGACAATGAGATCGGTTTGTTTGATCGTGATGGGCGCGGGGGGGNCCCCCCCCCCCCCCACACACACACACATACAAGTCCTGGAACTGTGTCTCGGCCAGCGTGACAGAACTGTGACAAACATACGCCTTAGTTTTGTTTTGTGAGGTATTGAACAAATATAACGGACTCCTTTCTTCGTCCTGTTTGTGTTTTTTTTGTCCGTGATTCTTAAACCCGGGACTCGGAGAAAAGCGTTTCGGTATCGAATCTTTCGGTCGTGCCTCGTTTGTTCCATGTATCGATCAGATGAGTTTCGAGTCGGTCGAGTACTTGTAAGCGATTATTCACGACCTGTGTTTATGTCTTAATGACCTGCGTTCATATCTTAATGACCTGTGTTTATATCTTAATGAGATGTGTTTATATCTTAATGACCTGTGTTTATATCTTAATGACCTGTGTTTATATCTTAATGACCCGTGTTTATATCTTAATGACCTGTGTTTATATCTTAATGACCTGTGTTTATATCTTAATGACCTGTGTTTATATCTTAATGACCTGTGTTTATATCTTAATGACCCGTGTTTATATCTTAATCACTTGTGTTTTGTGTTTTATGACTTTAAAAATATTTTAGTTTAATGACTTGTCATGGAGATATAAAACTGTTTCTGGATGAGTTCATTCAGGTTATGAAATTGTCCACTAGGTACGTCATTCACCTGTGGGAGGTCAGTCTAAAGAACCGTGACCATTTGTGACGGATCGGGAGGGTGTGAATAGTTTGGCTGGGGGAGCTTTAGGAATGGGGCCCTACTGTCGTAAGTTCAATGGTCACAGACCGTAAATTAGGGCCCACAGAATGACGGGGACCACTTGCCGGGGAAAGGGGGACGTCTTATTGGGGGGGGGGGGGCACACACATTTTTGGGGACCTTCTGTCCTGGGGTCAGATTGAATGGCGGCTCTTTAAAAACACAACTTGCTGTCTATTTGTGACAGCTCCATAATTTGAGAATTAATGTCAAAGAGTGACGCCCCTACATCCCAAAGATCGACGCCCCTACATACCAAAGAGTGACGCCATTAACATTCCAAAGAGTGACGCCCCTACATCCCAAAGAATGACGCCCCTTCAAACCAAAGAATGACACCCCTACCTACCAAATAGTGACGCCCCTACATCCCAAAGAATGACGCCCCTTCAAACCAAAGAATGACACCCCTACCTACCAAATAGTGACGCCACTACATCCCAAAGAATTATTCCCCTACACCCAAAAGAGTGACGCCCCTACACCCAAAAGAGTGACGCCCCTTCATATCAAAGAATGACGCCCCTTCAAACCAAAGAATGACAACCCTACCTACCAAAGAGTGACACCCTACACCCAAAAGAGTGACGCCCCTACAACCAAAAGAGTGACGCCCATACAACCAAAAGAGTGACGCCCCTACAACCAAAAGAGTGACGCCCCTACAACCAAAAGAGTGACGCCCCTACAACCAAAGAGTGACGCCCCTACAACCAAAAGAGTGACGCCCCTACAACCAAAAGAATAACGCCCCTATATCCCATTTTTATACACATCGCAATTAAAATATCTTTGCAGCCATCTAGTTACCCATCAAACCATCCGACCGAACAATAGTCGGTAATATGTCAAAAGCCGGAGTCGAAAACCAGGAGAACACCACTCCGGACTCCGCGCTCATGGTAATTCTATGACGTAGATTGGTCACGTGTTGCTGAAGTCGTTGTTGAAATTATCGTCTGGTAACCACGTCATAATAAATGCTGGTCGTGACGTGGGTCATGAGAAGGTCAATCAGGATGATTGTTTTAGTTAGCCAAGAGTTATCTTTAATTAACGCCCCCCGAATCTCCCTCTCCTGCCCCCACCCAGCAATAAACTGAACATACATTTGCTGTGTAACAATACAGTGTATGGCATTCCATTCTAGTAAAGAAATGTACACTCTAAATATATAGGAAAACTTATTTAAAGTTTAAAGGGGTGAGTGGGGTGGGGTTGGTCTGGTTTAGCTCAGTGAGGGTGTGGAAAAGTTAGCATAAAAGGAGAGTCAGCATGGGGTGCCACTATTAGGACAAGCAGAATAGGGTGCCACTACTAGGTGAACCAGAGTAGGGCGCCACTACTAGGACAGTCAGAATAGGGCGTCACTACTAGGAGAGTCAGAATAGGGCGTCACTACTAGGAGAGTCAGCTTGGGCGTCATCACGGCCGGAGTTAACTGGAAAACAGAACCACATCAAGATAGCCAACCCGGAACCCTTGTCCCAAGTATTAGCCAACCTGCAACCCTCGCCCGAAGTATCAGCCAACCCAAAACCCTCTACCCAACCCAATCGATAGGTAAACATTTTATCGATTGTAGTTTCCTGTTTTCAAAGTAAACACTTTTAAAGGTTAAGCATTTAAAAGAAAAACAAACTAATATCTAGATATCGCTATTTCTTTTGAATCTCTCTTACACAACATAATCGACTATTATTGGTATCGATTTCAGGAAGAGATCGATGCTCCCCGCCAGGACTCACGTTAGCCGATCAGTGTAGGCCCCTCCCTCCACACCACTTATTACTTTCACTGGTTTCCCACATTCCACACACCATTTTACCTCTTCCTTCCATTCCACCCCTCCTCAATCATCCCTCTCACCTCTTCATCCGCTCCTCCCCACTCCCAACTCTTATTTTCACCTCTTCCCTCCACACCTCCCCTCCCCTGAATTCTCCTCAGCTATCAATACTTTATATTAATAAATCCGAGTACAGTCGTAAAGACGGGTCGCAGTTTTCTCCAGAGTGCATGTAAACATTAATGGGTGGTTCACACGATGATACTCGCTTGCCGATAGTATAACTTGTGTCAGCTCCAAGCTGTTCGGCTGGGTGTTTGACATGGTGTACTCAACTCAAAGGGGCTTTTGACGGGGCTTTCAGTGGTGGATTCAATGGTGCACACAGCGAGGCATTCGACGGGGCCACTCGATGGGGCATTCGACGGGGCCACTCGATAGGGCATTCGACGGGGCCACTCGATGGGGCATTTGACGGGGCCACTCGATGGGGCATTTGACGGGGCCACTCGATGGGGCATTTGACGGGGCCACTCGATGGGGCATTCGACGGGGCCACTCGATGGGGCATTCAACGGGGCCACTCGATGGGGCATTCGACGGGGCCACTCGATGGGGCATTCGACGGGGCCACTCGATGGGGAATTCGACGGGGCCACTCGATGGGCTCTCGATGGGGCATTCTGCTGGGCACTCGATGAAGCAACTAGTTGAAGTGTAGTTTTTTCTAATGTCAGTTAAATCCCATGAAGAGAGTTGAAAGTCCCCCTGGAGGTCTCGCTATGATATGAAATGGCCTGGACGCTGTGAGGCTATAGCAAGACATCCGCTCTAAGGCATTTCAATTTACCCCACTGAGTTCTTTATTTTTCATACACCGATCGTATAATTGGCTAAATCAAGGAGATACCAGCTCGAACATTGTACCAAAAAATATCATTAGCGTCACATTGTGTTACAGTGTCAAGAACTCGCCCCTTATTAACAGGACACGGGAAACAACGGGTATTACTAGTTATTACCCGATGCCTTTTTCATTTTACCCCTGGTTACTCTTTTGTTACTCTTCATTACGCCTTTATTCTCTATAAATCCCCCCTCTCCTCTCTGAGCCTCACATAGCCACTTACCTTTCTACTATCACCGCCCGTCACCCCCCCCTCTTTGATCTCGTATATTCAACCAGGCTGATACTTTACTGCCTCCCCCCCCCCGGTCCCTTCAGCTCAACCCTCGCCACATCCTCGTCTCTGTATCACTTTGAACACGAACGCCGAAAACATCTCGTGGAAATCACGTCACGCCACGAGTAAGGGAGGGCGTTATATTCACGACAACCCCCTCAACCAACTTCTCCCCTGCAACCCCCCCACTTCCAGCCCCCCCTCCATACAATCAATAACAGCCAAGTCTTTCCAATGCGATTCCAACACAAATCAAATGTAAAGGCGTTGTGGGAGCATATAATTGGAATTCCAGGGGCTAACGGAAGTCTTAAAAGGGATTTACTGACCTTCGCTGACCTATGATATGACTGACCTTCGCTGACCTATGATATGACTGACCTTTGCTGACCTATGATATGACTGACCTTTGCTGACCTATGATTGACTGACCTTTGCTGACCTATGATATGACTGACCTTTGCTGACCTATGATATGACTGACCTTTGCTGACCTATGATATGAACTGACTTTCGCTGACCTATGATATGAACTGACTTTCACTGACCTATGATATGAACTGACAGTTGCTAACCTATGATATGAACTGACCTTTGCTGACCTATGATATGAGCTGACTTTCGCTGACCTATGATAAGAACTGACTTTCGCTGACCTATGATATGAACTGACCTTTGCTGACCTATGATATGGCTGACAGTTGCTGACCTATGATATGACTGACCTTTGCTGACCTGTTATGACTGACCTTTGCTGACCTATGATATGACTGACCTTTGCTGACCTATGATATGACTGACCTTTGCTGACCTATGTTATGACTGACCTTTGCTGACCTATGTTATGACTGACCTTTGCTGACCTATGATATGACTGACCTTTGCTGACCTATGATATGACTGACCTTTGCTGACCTATGTTATGACTAACCTTTGCTGACCTATGATATGACTGACCTTTGCTGACTTATGATATGACTGACCTTTGCTGACCTATGATATGACTAACCTTTGCTGACCTATGATATGGCTGACAGTTGCTGACCTATGATATGACTGACCTTTGCTGACCTATGATATGAGCTGACCTTTGCTGACCTATGATATGACTGACCTTTGCTGACCTATGATATGACTAACCTTTGCTGACCTATGATATGGCTGACAGTTGCTGACCTATGATATGACTGACCTTTGCTGACCTATGATATGACTGACTTTCGCTGACCTATGATATGAACTGACCTTTGCTGACCTATGATATGGCTGACCTTTGCTGACTTATGATATGAACTGACCTTTGCTGACCTATGATATGAACTGACAGTTGCTGAATATGATATGACTGACAGTTGTTGACCTATGATATGAACTGACCGTTGCTGACCTATGCTATGAACTGACCGTTGGTGGCCTATGATATGACTAACCTTTGCTGACCTATGATATGAACTGACAGTTGATGACCTATGATATGACTGACCTTTGATGTGACTGACCTTTGCTGACCTATGATATGACTGACCTTTGCTGACCTATGATATGAACTGACCTTTGCTGACCTATGATATGACTGACCTTTGCTGACCTATGATATGACTGACCTTTGCTGACCTATGATATGACTGACCTTTGCTGACCTATGATATGAACTGACAGTTGCTGACCTATGATATGAACTGACCTCTGCTGACCTATGATATGAACTGACCTCTGCTGACCTATGATATGACTGACCTTTGCTGACCTATGATATGAACTGACAGTAGCTGACCTATGATATGAACTGACCTCTGTTGACCTATGTTATGAACTGACCTTTGCTGACCTATGATATGAACTGACCGTTGGTGGCCTATGATATGACTAACCTTTGCTGACCTATGATATGAACTGACAGTTGCTGACCTATGATATTACTGACCTTTGCTGACCTATGACATGACCTGAGAGTTGATGAACTAGTGACCAACGCATTGGTATCTATATATTGAACCTACCCAAGTGATGTTTTATTACTGTATGACTACCTGTTTGGTCACCTTGGTCATCCTTACCCACCTCCCTGACACAGTTACTACATCGAAATAACTGCGACAGTAATGTCCAGCACACTGGATGTCACACCACAGCGCCCCCCCCCCTTGCTTTATCACAAACTTATACTTGTCGTACATTCTAACGGGCCAGGAACTTTTGGTCAGGGCATCGATCTCCAGGGCCCTAATGACTAGATCTGTGTTATCTTCACAGATGCTAATTCTATACAGAAGATTAATGCGTCCACAGAACATTCCGGTCGTTGGCAATTGATGCAGCGTTCACAGGCCACGGTTATGTAGTTTCCACGCATTACCCAGCCACCTTTATTTCCCTAACAAGTGTTTGGTACCCATTCGGAGCAGGGTGGACTCAGGGGCCGCCCTAGGCCCCAGGAACAAATCCTTGCCTTCGCATGGCTTCGAACCCGTGACCATCTGTACGCCAGCCGAGCACGCATGCTACTCAAGGAAACAATACGTTAACTAGATCTGTTGATCTAACCGAGAAAGCAATACGTTAGCAAAGTTATAAAGATTGTGTTTCTTTTTTTTTTTTCTTTTTTTTTTTTTTTATGTGTCTCGGACAAATCCATTGAGCTTAACCATATTAAAGTGGATTCATGAAATACCTGCAGAGACAAGCCCTTGTAAATCCCCAGGTATTTGAATCCTAAAGGTGGTCCAACTGAATACCCCAGGTATTTGAATCCTAAAGGTGGTCAAACTGAATACCCCAGGTATTTGAATCATGAAGGTGGTCCAACTGAATACCCCAGATATTTGAATCATGAAGGTGGTCCAACTGAATACCCCAGGTATTTGAATCTTAAAGGTGGTCCAACTGAATACCCCAGATATTTGAATCCTAAAGGTGGTCAAACTGAATACCCCAGGTATTTGAATCATGAAGGTGGTCCAACTGAATACCCCAGATATTTGAATCATGAATGTGGTCCAACTGAATACCCCAGGTATTTGAATCCTAAAGGTGGTCCAACTGAATACCCCAGGTATTTCTATCAATAGACAGCAACCATGTCATCACAGGTCATCATCATCATTTTTCCTTTGGGTTCCTTGTGGAACACAGGGCCTCTGTCAAAGCTCGCCACTGTGCACGGTCCCTTACCAGTCGCTTCAATTCTTCCCAGCTCTTTCCAGTTCTTCCAGCCTCATCTAACATGCTCCGTCTCCATGTACGCTTGGGTCTTCCTCGCTAGCGTTTGAAATGGGGGTTCCAATTTAAGGCCTGCCTCACCCTGCTGTTATCTTTCCGAAGGGTGTGTCCAATCCATCTTCATTTCCTTTCCATGATTTTTTATTCTACTATCCTTTGTCCACACCTCTCCCACAGTTTGGAGTTTTCGACCTTGTCGAACCATTTTATTTTCAGAATATTTCTGAGGCATCTGTTAACAAAGGTTGGAGTCTATTTTTGTTATCTCTGTCTTTCGCCATGTTTTGGATCCATAAAGTAGGACCGTTTTAACGTTGGTGTTAAAGATCTTTACTTTTGTTTTGACAGAGATGTATGTAGATCTCCAGACCTGTTCCAGATTGGCAAATGCCTGTCGCGCCAAATTTTTTCTTCGTTCGATGTCCTCATCTGTTCCCCCTGATATACTGACCACTCTCCAAAGATAAACTAGCCACCATACAAACTTATCTTTATACGGACTAGCCATTATACCAAATGTTACCAGTTTAAAACAACTATGTTTGCCACAGGTGTTAGTTACATCCAAAGTTTCCCCCTAAGGTTCGTAGGTCCGTGTTCAAACTAAGAAACTAGTTGGCCATGTTGCACAGCATCAATTTGTTGTGTGGAAACATATACAGAGATATTATATTATAGCACAATGTGCTGCGCTGTAATTCCAAACTGCTGCATCCGCGAAGCCGCGCAGCTTAAAGGGAACATGTGTGACGGCATGAGTAATTACACAAACTTAGATCAAGTTCTGAATTGATATTTTAAACTAGGAACCGAAAGTCTTGTAACTGGCATTATTGACGAGGCTATAGTGAGTGCTAGTGTGTATGATAGGAAATGGTCCAAAATGTATAAAAGTACTGCGCGCTATTTTATCTGGCCCCTGACCAATGACCATGTCACTGACCACAGTGCAGTAATTCGATGAGGCCCGCGCAGACGCAGGCGTGAGACACAGCAGGGTAAGCAAAAACACTAAAACATGTTGACTCAAAAGCTTATTTTTGTTCTCTAGTGAAGCCCCTTGTGTAATGCGAGGACCCGCCGAGGGGCATAACCCGACGACTCGTGTGAATACCATTACATTATTCTAATTGTTTGTTTTTTAAAAACATCTTGTAGGCTGTTGTATTTCACGGCAATGATTGTTCAGTGGGAAGTTATTCTTAGACTTAGAGGTTTCCACTCCAGGATGCATTTTGGGGTTTGGTAATGTCGGCAATATTGGTATGTCAGCGGTTTGGTAATGCTGGCAATGTTGGTATGTCAGCGGTTTGGTAATGCTGGCAATGTTGGTATGTCAGCGGTTTGGTAAATCTGGCAATGTTGGTATGTCAGTAGTTTGTTAATGTTGGTAATGTTGGTATGTCATTAGTTTGGTAATGTCGGCAATGTTGGTATGTAAGTAGTTTGGTAATGTTGGTAATGCTGTTATGTCCGTAGTTTGGTAATGTTGGTATTTTGGTATGTCCGTAGTTTGCTAATGTCGGCATTGTTGGTATGTCAGTAGTTTGATAATGTTGGTAATGCTGTTATGTCAGTAGTTTGGTAATGTTGGTATGTTGGTATGTCAGTAGTTTGGTAATGTCGGCAATGTTGGTATGTCAGTAGTTTGGTAATGTTGGTATATATATCAGTAGTTTGGTAATGTTGGTATGTCCGTAGTTTGGTAATGTCGGCAATGTTGGTATGTCAGTAGTTTGGTAATGTTGGTATGTCCGTAGTTTGGTAATGTTGGTATGTCCGTAGTTTGGTAATGTTGGTATGTCCGTAGTTTGGTAATGTTGGTAAAGTTGGTATGTCCGTAGTTTGTTAATGTTGGTATGTTGGTATGTCATTAGTTTGGTAATGTCGGCATGTTGGTATGTCATTAGTTTGGTAATGTTGGCAATGTTGGTATGTCAGTAGTTTGGTAATGTTGGCAATGTTGGTATGTCATTAGTTTGGTAATGTTGGCAATGTTGGTTGGTCAGTAGTTTGGTAATGTTGGCAATGTTGGTATGTCATTAGTTTGGTAATGTCGGCAATGTTGGTATGTCAGTAGTTTGGTAATGTTGGCAATGTTGCTATATATATCAGTAGTTTTTGGTAATGTTGGCAATGTTGCTATATATATCAGTAGTTTGGTAATGTTGGTATGTCAGTAGTTTGGTAATGTTGGTATGTCAGTAGTTTGGTAATGTTGGTATGTCCGTAGTTTGGTAATGTTGGTATGTCCGTAGTTTGGTAATGTTGGTAATGTTGGTATGTCATTAGTTTGGTAATGT
>MUZC01000267.1:598599-611896 GCA_002072015.1 Radix auricularia | reverse complement strand
TCTCTCCCCACCCCCACCCCTTTTCCCTTCAGCTGTCTGTGACGTCATTGCCGAGTCAAATGATTCCATCAGACTACCAAGAAATAAATAGCCGCGCTACCGCGAGAGAATCTGTGACTGATAGTTGGTCGCTTGAACAGTCTTGTCTCGTAGTGGCAGGTTTGTCCACAATACTCGTGGCAATAGCTTTTAGCGTAGTGGCAGGTTTGTCCACAATACTCGTGGCGATAGCCTTGTAGCGTAGTGGCACGTTTGTCCACAATACTCATGGCGATAGCCTTTTAGCGTAGTGGCAGGTTTGTCCACAATACTCGTGGCAATAGCCTTTTAGCGTAGGGGCATGTTTGTCCACAATACTCGTGGCAATAGCTTTTAGCGTAGTGGCAGGTTTGTCCACAATACTCGTGGCGATAGCTTTTAGCGTAGGGGCAGGTTTGTCCACAATACTCGTGGCGATAGCTTTTAGCGTAGTGGCAGGTTTGTCCACAATACTCGTGGCGATAGCCTTTTAGCGTAGTGCCAGGTTTGTCCACAATACTCATGGCGATAGCTTTTAGCGTAGTGGCAGGTTTGTCCACAATACTCGTGGCAATAGCCTTTTAGCATGGGGGCATGTTTGTCCACAATACTCGTGGCAATAGCTTTTAGCGTAGTGGCAGGTTTGTCCACAATACTCGTGGCGATAGCTTTTAGCGTAGTGGCAGGTTTGTCCACAATACTCGTGGCAATAGCATTTAGCGTAGTGGCAGGTTTGTCCGCAATACTCGTGGCGATAGCTTTTAGCGTAGTGGCAGTTTGTAGCTTTTAGCGTAGGGGCAGGTTTGTCCACAATACTCGTGGCGATAGCTTTTAGCGTAGTGGCAGGTTTGTCTACAATACTCGTGGCAATAGCCTTGTAGCGTAGTGGCAGGTTTGTCCACAATACTCGTGGCGATAGCTTTTAGCGTAGTGGCAGGTTTGTCCACAATACTCGTGGCAATAGCCTTTTAGCGTACGGGCATGTTTTTCCACAATACTCGTGGCAATAGCTTTTAGCGTAGTGGCAGGTTTGTCCACAATACTCATGGCGATAGCCTTTTAACGTAGTGGCAGGTTTGTCCACAATACTCGTGGCGATAGCCTTGTAGCGTAGTGGCAAGTTTGTCCACAATACTCATGGCGATAGCCTTTTAGCGTAGTGGCAGGTTTGTCCACAATACTCGTGGCGATAGCCTTTTAGCGTAGTGCCAGGTTTGTCCACAATACTCGTGGCGATAGCTTTTAGCGTAGTGGCAGGTTTGTCCACAATACTCGTGGTAATAGCCTTTTAGCGTAGTGGCAGGTTTGTCCACAATACTCGTGGCGATAGCTTTTAGCGTAGTGGCAGGTTTGTCCTCAATACTCGTGGCGATAGCCTTTTAGCGTAGTGCCAGGTTTGTCCACAATACTCGTGGCAATAGCCTTTTAGCGTAGGGGCATGTTTGACCACAATACTCGTGGCAATAGCTTTTAGCGTAGTGGCAGGTTTGTCCACAATACTCGTGGCGATAGCTTTTAGCGTAGTGGCAGGTTTGTCCACAATACTCGTGGCAATAGCTTTTAGCGTAGTGGCAGGTTTGTCCGCAATACTCGTGGCGATAGCTTTTAGCGTAGTGGCAGGTTTGTCGACAATACTCGTGGCGATAGCTTTTAGCGTAGGGGCAGGTTTGTCCACAATACTCGTGGCGATAGCTTTTAGCGTAGGGGCAGGTTTGTCCACAATACTCGTGGCGATAGCTTTTAGCGTAGTGGCAGGTTTGTCCACAATACTCGTGGCAATAGCCTTTTAGCGTACGGGCATGTTTGTCCACAATACTCGTGGCAATAGCTTTTAGCGTAGTGGCAGGTTTGTCCACAATACTCGTTGCAATAGCTTTTAGCGTAGTGGCAGGTTTCTCCACAATACTCGTGGCGATAGCTTTCAGCGTAGTGGCAGGTTTGTCCACAATACTCGTGGCGATAGCTTTTAGCGTAGTGGCAGGTTTGTCCACAATACTCGTGGCGATAGCCTTTTAGCGTAGTGCCAGGTTTGTCCACAATACTCTTGGCAATAGCCTTTTAGCGTAGGGGCATGTTTGTCCACAATAATCGTGGCAATAGCTTTTAGCGTAGTGGCAGGTTTGTCCACAATACTCGTGGCAATAGCTTTAGCGTAGTGGCAGGTTTGTCCACAATACTCGTGGAAATAGCCTTGTAGCGTAGTGGCAGGTTTGTTAACAATACTCGTGGAAATAGCCTTGTAGCGTAGTGGCAGGTTTGTCCACAATACTCTTGGCAATAGCCTTCTAGCGTAGTGGCAGGTTTGTCCACAATACTCGTGGCAATAGCATTTAGCGTAGTGGCAGGTTTGTCCACAATACTCGTGGCAATATCTTTTAGCGTAGTGGCAGGTTTGTCCACAATACTCGTGGCGATAGCTTTTAGCGTAGTGGCAGGTTTGTCCACAATACTCGTGGTAATAGCCTTTTAGCGTAGGGGCAGGTTTGTCCACAATACTCGTGGCGATAGCTTTTAGCGTAGTGGCAGGTTTGTCCACAATACTTGTGGCAATAGCCTTTTAGCGTAGTGGCAGGTTTGTCCACAATACTCGTGGCAATAGCTTTTAGCATAGTGGCAGGTTTGTCCACAATACTCTTGGCAATAGCCTTCTAGCGTAGTGGCAGGTTTGTCCACAATACTCGCGGCGATAGCTTATAGCGTAGAGGCAGGTTTGTCCACAATACTCGTGGCAATAGCCTTGTAGCGTAGTG
The DNA here is from genome assembly GCA_002072015.1 of Radix auricularia. Classification (NCBI taxonomy): domain Eukaryota; kingdom Metazoa; phylum Mollusca; class Gastropoda; family Lymnaeidae; genus Radix; species Radix auricularia. The sequence continues at coordinate 609,128 of MUZC01000267.1, read as the reverse complement.
GCAGGTTTGTCCACAATACTCGTGGGAATAGCCTTGTAGCGTAGTGGCAGGTTTGTCCACAATACTCGTGGCGATAGCCTTGTCCGTTAATTGCCAGGTTTGTCCAAAACATTCGTGGCGATAGCCTTTTAGAATAATGTTGATGCTATAACAATATTTCTCTAAATTGCTTCTTCTTTATTAATATATATTTTAATATTTGACGGCATAATTTCTTGTCTAAGTAGAGTTGAACGTAATCTGAGTATTTAAAAGCCCATCAATTCAGCATAAGGGACATAACTTTATGTCTAGGGTGCCAGATCCTAAACTTATACGTAGATTTTATACGCTGCAGGTTTTTAAAAAATTATAAAAAATTTTTAATGTTATTTTTTAAATAAAGCTAATGGTTACAGAAGCGGCTGGATAGCGAAGTCAACAGTGCGCTCATCTCAAAAGCTGAGGGGCTTGGGATCGAGCCCACGCAAAGCCAAAATAAGAAAGATGAATGACTATCGCTAAAAAGTCCTCCGCTGACCTGGTGAGGAGATGTTCGTTGTCAGAGTACCAAGCCCCGACAAACATTACGACCATGAGGTGTTGGGACAAACAAACAAACAAACAAACAAACACACACACAAAACAACAACTAAACAACACATGTTTATAGAATGCTGCACTAACTCTGGTGGTCAAAATGCCTGGACTTAACTAAACCCCATGTCTAAACTGGTGGTCAAAATGCCTGGACTTAACTAAACCCCATGTCTAAACTGGTGGTCAAAATGCCTGGACTTAACTAAACCCCGTGTCTAAACTGGTGGTCAAAATGCCTGGACTTAAATAAACCCCATGTCTAAACTGGTGGTCAAAATGCCTGGACTTAACTAAACCCCATGTCTAAACTGGTGGTCAAAATGCCTGGACTTAACTAAACCACATGTCTAAATTTTACAGTGAAAGAAACTAACGGTGAGACAGGTCGATGACTGTACAGAACGAGTTTCCAATTTCAAATGCTGAATTCATCATGGTCCCAACTGTTGCACAACAACATATGGGGTTACTACCCCCCCCCCACATGTTTTATAAAAAGTATCCCCCCCCCCCAAACAAAACAAAAATCCTCTACCCACCACCTTGTTTTCTTCAAATTCCCCCTGGCCACTTGCTCTTGTTTGGGTAGTAAGAGAGGTGGTGGGGCGGGCAGGGGAGCGTTGTCCCCAGTTTGAGCTTGAAAATTGTGGTTCTTAAAGTCATGTGGCGGTAATGTGTGTGTGGTGGCCACTGTGTGTTTGTGGTGGCCATTGTGTGGGTGTGGTGGCCATTGTGTGGGTGTGGTGGCCATAGTGTGTGTTTGGTTGCCATAGTGTGTGGTGGTCATAGTGAGTGTGGTGGCCATAGTGTTTATGGGGTGGCCTTAGTGTGTGATGGCCATAGTGTGTATGGGGTGGCCATAGTGTGTGGTGGCCATAGTGTGTATGGGGTGGCCATAGTGTGTATGGGGTGGCCATAGTGTGTGAGATAGGTGTTTGATCTAGTCTCGTGTGTGTGTGGTGACTATATTGCGTGTGTGTGGTGACTATATTGTGTGTGTGTGAGAGAGTGATATGTATGAAATGTGAATATTGTCTGCCTAGTTGAGCGGGGATGTTATGTTAGTGTGTGGGAGTATTCAGCGAGGACGGGCCCTTTGGGAGTGTCAAACTGGGGGGGGGGGGGTATAGGAGCAGAATCTTTAATTAGAGTTGTTACATCATCAAACTTTCCGACGGCTGATGACGTCACACCAAGCATGTGAGTTGTGCTCTACGTCACGTGGCCAAGGGCGTCCATCTTTGGTTGAATTTTCGGTTCACTTCAAGTTGACCAACGAGGCGTCATCAAACTACTTTGCCAGGCTTGGTTGACAGAGTTATCTCCAATTTAGTCGGTCTTTAAACTTTATTTGATCCCATTCATGTCCAACGGTTCCTGTTGGGTGCTTTCATTTCACGTTCTGAACACCCTCTACGTCATTCGTGAGGTCATCAAACGATGCTATCTGTTAGTCAGTAAGTGACGTCAATATGCACGGATGATTTTATCACGCGATTTTTAAAAAAATAATTTTTATTTTAGCTACATGATCAGCCCTCAGCGTTCACAGGGCTGGACGAATGAAATCTCCCCCCCCCCACCCCCCAAACCATCACTGGGAAAGACTTAATTTTAACGCCCTCCATGTTGTTCTCTAATAGTCTTACACAATATGTTCCCATACAATATTCGAATCTCAGTTGATATCGAATGAGTCTATGTCTTTAGTGCACTTAAAATATATGGAATCGATTTCTACCTTAGGATACTGACAACAATATAAGTCAGTGTTTCTCAAAGTGTTTGGGTAACGACACACTAAGAATATTCGAGAATTTTCGCGACACACACAAATAATTTTAATTAATTTTATTAAAAACATAACATTCTTTACATATTACTGTGACATATCAGTGTGATGGATGTGCACAACATATTCCATCGGGGCTCCAAAGTTGACAAGCAAACACGCAACTCATCATCAACTGTAAGGAGNAAAAAATGACAACAGATTTTAAACTATTTTCAAACTGACTAAAGGATAGACCTTCATGATTACAAGCCAGAATTCTTCTTAAGTCGTGTTGGTGAACGTTGTTTGATAGAATTTGTTTTGTCGTAATTCGATCAGCTCTTTGGTCGTCAAATTGACTTCATCACTGACTAGAAACGGAATGATCACCTAAGCAAATTCGCCGATGTCCAGCAATGGAAAATAATGTTGAAGAGACAATTAAAGTTGACTGAGAGTGTTCAAAATCCCATTACCTATTAACCTTATTTTTGTCTTATCTTGAAATTTGGTAGCAGTTGGAAAGAAGTCGAATAATCCTTTTGATGTTTTACTTTTCTACAATGATCATCTCACATTAAATGACTTCAACTTCGATGAAGATGTAATTATAATCTCAGATGGTCCTTGAAGACTTAAGTTAAGTGAATTCAGTTCATCAAATAAATCGGAAAGAAACTGAACCTTCATCTTAAAGTTCAATCTCTTACCGAATGAAAAATGTCAAGCCTACTACACCCTAGAAAGAATGAAAAAAGAAAATGGCGTACACAGACGCCAACCAAATTTGACGTCATGCACCTCGCGAAACACACGTGATTACTGATTTTGTTGTTGATTTATTTTTTAAAAAACATTATTTTTTTATTTATTTTAAAATTTCATAGTAATTTCAGAGTTCAGAACCCTATTAATTTTTTTAAATATTTTTACTAAATCTCGCGACACACCTGGAAATCGCTCACGACACACTAAAGTGTCGCGACACACAGATTGAGAAACACTGATATATGTGATAGATTTCGAGGACAACGTATTCGTATATTAAGTATGTGGGATAATGACCAACCTCATATGGCAAGGACGGACGAACAACCCCGTGTGGTTAGAATTGGTGACCAACCCCGTGTGGTTAGAATTGGTGACCAACCCCGTGTGGTTAGAATTAATGACCAACCCCGTGTGGTTAGAATTGGTGACCAACCCCGTGTGGTTAGAATTGGTGACCAACCCCGCGTGGTTAGAATTGGTGACCAACCCTGTGTGGTCAGAATTGGTGACCAACCCCGTGTGGTTAGAATTGGTGACCAACCCCGTGTGGTTAGAATTGGTGACCAACCCCGTGTGGTCAGAATTGGTGACCAACCCCGTGTGGTTAGAATTGGTGACTAACCCCGTGTGGTTAGAATTGGTGACCAACCCCGTGTGGTTAGAATTGGTGACCAACCCCGTGTGGTTAGAATTGGTGACCAACCCCGTGTGGTTAGAATTGGTGACCAACCCCGTGTAGTTAGAATTGGTGACCAACCCTGTGTGGTTAGAATTGGTGACCAACCCCGTGTGGTTAGAATTGGTGACCAACCCCGTGTGGTTAGAATTGGTGACCAACCCCGTGTGGTCAGAATTGGTGAACAACTCAATATGGTCAGAATATGGGACAAACGTCTAGTGGTCACTTTTGGTGACCAACCCCAAATAGTCAGAATTGGATACCATCTGTATATTGTCATAATTCGGGGAAAGATGTAGTGGTCACTTGTGGTGACCAACCCAATTTGGTCAGAACTGATGACCTAACCAACATGGGTAAACGAGTTGTGGTCACTACTAGTTCATATGGTCTGCTTACAACACTGGCCCATATTGATCGGTCCTTGGGCCGTGCTGTCAATAAGGTGTTTGCTACCTGTCAGTGTCAGGGCTCGAGGAGGATTGGCACCAGGGGCGTTATGAGACGAGGGGCGCAAGATGGAGTAATGAGACGAGGGTTTGAGTCGAGGGCAAGAACGGGTGGAGGGATTAGAGATGGGGATCTTACTCGGTTTGAGGGAGGGGGGGATAAATTATGAGTAATAGAGGATGGAGAAGAAGGGAGTGAGAGTGATAGAGTGAGGGCCGGGGACTGAATAATAAGGTAATTTATCGCAATCATACCATTTGTTAAAGAAACAGAGAGAGCGAGAGAGGGAGTCAGGAAGATATATATATATATAGAGAGAGAGAGACAGATAGAGAGAACGAGGGAGAGACAGAGAAATTAGCGGTTCTCACAACGAGATAAATCCGGAAAAAAAGACATCGCCACGGGCCAATATGAACTCAGTTATCAAAAATTGTTTTTGGCTTTTATTAGTGTAGTAGATCTATATGAGCATTGTGGCAATGTATTGTAAACACAACACGACATTGGTATAGGTCACAACAATCACTCGCTTTCATTATTATATATGATAGATTCACAGATGGATATATTGATTGGTTAAATAGATGGATGGATGGATTGATGAATCGACTGGATGGATTGATGAATCGACTTGATGGATTGATGAATCGACTTGATGGATAGATGAATCGACTTCATGGATTGATGAATCGACTTGATGGATAGATGAATCGACTTGATGGATTGATGAATCGACTTGATGGATAGATGAATCGACTTGATGGATTGATGAATCGACTTGATGGATAAATGAATCGACTTGATGGATTGATGAATCGACTTGATCGATTGATGAATCGACTTGATGGATAGATGAATCGACTTGATGGATTGATGAATCGACTTGATGGATAGATTAATCTTCTTGATGGATTGATGAATCGACTTGATGGATAGATGAATCGACTTGATGGATTGATGAGATTGATGAATCGACTTGATGGATAGATGAATCGACTTGATGGATTGATGAATCGACTTGATGGATAGATGAATCGACTTGATGGATAGATGAATCGACTTGATCGATTGATGAATCGACTTGATGGATTGCAGGATGGATAGATTTTTGGATAACACCTCGTGATACGGAGACCTGGGCGGCATTCACAATTGTTATTAACTTGGAGTTTACCGGATTTCGGCTCAAGCTCCGGCAAATCCGGAATCCAGCCTTTTTAAAAAATCCGGCTCCAGTCGGATCTCACAGCATAAATCAGGCAAAATCCGGCTCCGGTCGGATTTTTAAAAATTGAATCTGGTACAGCCATATAATTATCTACACGTTGGTGGCCTTTCATAGACATTGTACATTTATTCCACCAAAAATGAACAGCGTTTCACAAACAATCGCATTACTTATACCATAAATTCCGGAAAAAAAGGGCCTGCAGTCAATAATATTTTCCGTTTTTTTATTACCTCCCATGATACCCCTCTCCCCCACACTCCACCCACTCCCCACCCCCTCCAAAAAGAAAACCCACCGTGCTGACACAATCAATAACTTCTTCACTTCCGCTTCAAAGGAGAGAACTCTTCTTTCTCGTGTAACTCTGCCTCGCCACAATGAAATGTGAGCCGGAAGTAGTGTTTTGTTTACAAACACCTCACCATGGCGACTCTCATCAAATTTTTACAAATTTGATAAAAACATTTTTAAAAGTAATAAAAATTCCAATCTGTATTTAGGCGAAATTTCCAACGATTTGTCCATAACAATTTGTATTCAAGTGAAATTATTCTAGATTAAGTAATCCTGGCAGTAAATGAAACAAAAGCTATCTACAAATTGCCTGTAAAATTAGGGTGTCGAACAAAAAAGAAGTGTCTATCAAGCCCGAAAATGTACTAATGGAAACATTAAAATCTCCTACGACCTCGAAAAAGAGAGGTTATGGGCCTAAAAGAAAAGAAAGAAGTACATTGTTCTAACTATTACTAGCTTTTGTTTGGCGTTTCTTTCAACTCGAAAGATGTTATTCTTGGCGAGAAATTTACAAATTACTGATATTTTTTCCATTAAAAAAAAAAGAATTTCTGGAAATCCCGTAAATCTTTTCGGGAATTTTTATTTCGCCCGTGCACATCCTTGGGACCTCCTTAACATATTTGCAAAAGATCCGAACCCTCTATCTGGTATGGTTCAGGAGTAGTTGCTTGTGCAAGCTCGAACAGAGAGGACAGCCTTTTTAAATATGTAAACGCAATTTGTCCCATGGGGAAATTGCGTTATAAAGTGTATGGGCTTATAATTTGTTGAAATAATAATTGAGGGAGTGGAAGGAGGAGATGGTTATGGGTAGAGAGAGAAAGACAGAGAGAGTTGGAGAGAGAGAGAGAGAGAGTGGGGAGAGAGTCAAACTGTCAAAATGATTGTGTCAATAAATAATATCATAAGAAAAGATACGAGGCACGTTTCTATGGCAACAGTTTTATTTTGGTGAGTGCACGCGATTTAATATATTATACTATCAGAACCGACGTGCGTTGCAACGATCTCAGTAAAAGGGGACTATTAAAAACAATTAAGCCAGAAACAAACCAAAAAAAATATTGTAAATAATTGAAAGGGGAATAAAATCTTTAAAGTTTACTTATAAATATGTTTGGGGCCCCGAGCCCTGAAGAAATAAACTTCAGGAGTTCATTGCCCTGTATTATTATAACACTGGCTATTAAGTTTTTTATTACCAAGTTCTTTTTAAAAGATCTATTCATTTACACAGCAGCATATGTTTAACTTTAAACTAATTTGTATATAGCTAATATAAGCACAAAATAAAAACATTATGGGACCCCGGAGCCCCAAGAGTGATACATTTTAAAAAAAAAAATAATAAATTAGCCAGTTACTATACCGGGAGCGTATGTAACAATGGTGATCGGTTGAATTGTTAGGTCAGCTATAAAGGACATGCATACTTACAAGCATACTTTCATATATAGATAGATTGACAGACAGACAGACAGACGGACGGATAGATAGATAGATAGATAGATAGATAGATAGATAGATAGATAGATAGATAGATAGATAGATAGATAGATAGATAGATAGATCAAATGTAACATAGAGTAAAGAGTAACTATCCGTGTCCCGGATGTGTCTGGTGTCAAGGTTATTGTTAGTGGTAGTTGTCACATGATAGTATTTGATATATGATTGGTAGAGAGAGATCACGTGATGTATGCATCCCAGAATGCAATAGGAGTTGAGAAGTGTGTAAGATGGAGCGAGATGCTCAACTGATTTCATTGATTATCTGTACATAAGTTCTAGTATTTGATTAAAGTTTATTATGTTATAAAGGACTTATGTGTTTTAATTTGAGCCGGAATGTGTCAGTGATACACGCCTACAAGTGTGAAAGCGGCCCAACAGACAAATAAGTTACAGTGGTGTTGATTGTTCAGTTTAATGTCTGCTGTTGGTGTTGTTGATGGGTGCTGGCCATTGTTGCCGCTGTTGACTACGGAAGCAATATCAGATCCAGCCCTCCCTAAATCGTTTTTAGAACCCCTGCTCTCTAACTAATCTATTCATTCTTACGTTACTAGTTATTTCTAATGCCGTTTCTACCGAACCATCTGCTACAAGTGATTAAAACCCTCCCCCGGGCCGCCTCCCCCACCCCACCCCAGTTATAACCAAACGACTGGTGTGGGTGTGAAGTTTAATTCGGGTTGAAAGTTAACTACCAGGCACATTTAGATGCAGTTGTTGCCAGTGTGTGTCTGAAATGGTGTGTGGCTTGTGTGTGTGCGCGGGTTGTTGTGAAATGGCATGTGGGGGCGTGTGGAGACAACCCATCCTAATGGTGGTGTGTCTGTGTGGTTTCTGTGATAATGGGACTATGAGGAGCCACAGATTAACGTTTAAACGCCTACCACACAATGCCACACGAAACACCCCACACAATGCCACACAAAAACATCCCACACAATGCCACACAGACATCCCATACAATGCCACACATACATCCCACACAATGCCACACATACATCCCACACAATGCCACACAGACATCCCACACAATGCCACACAGACATCCCACACAATGCCACACAAAAACATCCCACACAATGCCACACAGACATCCCACACAATGCAACACGAAACACCCCACACAATGCCACACACAAACATCCCACACAATGCCACACGAAACACCACACACAATGCCACACAAAACATCCCACACAATGCCACACAAAAAGATCCCACACAATGCCACACAAAAATATCCCACACAATGCCACACAGACATCCCACACAATGCAACACGAAACACCCCATACAATGCCACACACAAACATCCCACACAATGCCACACAAAAACATCCCACACAATGCCACACAAAAACATCCCACACAATGCCACACAAAAACATCCCACACAATGCCACACAATGCCACACAAAAACATTCCTCACAATGCTTCACACACATTCTCATCCCCTCCCCCTCCTCCCCTCACACAATGCCTTCAGCATTCAGTCTCATCAACCAACAACCTGTTGCCACATGACCTTTGAGCCCAACACTTGTGAGTCATATATTGACCTGGCAGGCTCGCTCTGACCAGCATGACGTGTCAAGACCTACCCAGCTCTACTGTAGCTGTAATTACCAGCGTTTGGAGGCCGACCTAATTATTCCGGGCTTAGAATACATACCACTGCACAGGGATCCGTTAAAACCTCCAGCATAGGAGGCGGGGGGGGGGGGTTGTCCACACAGTCACAGGCCCGGGTATTTTTTGACTTTATTCATAGGGGTAAGACTGTAGTGGGGTAGTAGTATAATTACTGTAACATAGGGGTAAGGACGATAGTGGGGTAGTAGTATAATTACTGTAACATAGGGGTAAGACGGTAGTGGGGTAGTAGTATAATTACTGTAACATAGGGGTAAGGACGATAGTGGGGTAGTAGTATAATTACTGTAACATAGGGGTAAGACGGTAGTGGGGTAGTAGTATAATTACTGTAACATAGGGGTAAGACGGTAGTGGGGTAGTAGTATAATTACTGTAACATAGGGGTAAGACGGTAGTGGGGTAGTAGTATAATTACTGTAACATAGGGGTAAGGACGATAGTGGGGTAGTAGTATAATTACTGTAACATAGGGGTAAGACGGTAGTGGGGTAGTAGTATAATTACTGTAACATAGGGGTAAGACGGTAGTGGGGTAGTAGTATAATTACTGTAACATAGGGGTAAGGACGATAGTGGGGTAGTAGTATAATTACTTTAACATCTCCCACCTCACGATTACAAGTGAAAAGTCCAACTCCCATCATAGACAGAAGGGAAAAGTCCAACTCCCATCATAGACAGAAGGGAAGAGTCCACCTCCCATCATAGACAGAAGGGAAAAGTCCACCTCCCATCATAGACAGAAGGGAAAAGTCCACCTCCCATCATAGACAGAAGTGAAAAGTCCCCCTCTTATCATTTGCAAATCATAGGCTGAATGAAAGGCTAAAAATAGGCTAAACAGAAGCTAAATGGAAGGCTAAACATTGGCTTAACGGCAGGCTAATCATTTGCTAAATGGAAGGCTAGTAATAGACTAAATGGAAGGCTAAACATTCGCTAAACAGAAGGCTTAACATAAGCTAATGGAAGGCTAAACTTAAGCTAAACCGAAAGCTAAACATATGCTAAACGGAAAGCTAAATATATGCTTAACGGTGGGCTACATTGAAGGTCAAGATCTTTTAGAGAAAAATTGGTTTGTGTGTGTGTGTGTGTCAATGTTCCCTTTAAGCTGCGCAGCTGCGCAGATATCTCACCGACGCCGCGAAGCAGTTTAGGATTACCGTGCAGGGGGTGATCAGTTGCAACAAAAGTCATAATAATGTAAATTTCTGTAAGTGGGTGTTGACATGAAAAGACATTAGCTTCGATTATTCTGTATTGTAGTTTGTAAATATTTATATGTAACATGCCAGTAGTGCCGACTTGTCTGTGTTTCTTAGCATCAAGAAACCACAACAAAAGCAACAAAATAAATTTAAATTTAAAAAATCATGTTAAGCCTGGTCCCTTTTTGGACTCAGGACGTGTTAGCGCATTTTCGTATTATGTATCAGTACTTATGTTAGATATCAGCATTATGTAGTTATCAGTAATTGTGTTTAGATTTTAGACATATTTTTATGAATTTTCTTGTGTAATGAATATACCTGACATTTTTTTATTTAAAAGTCATTTCTTTACATTT
>MUZC01000267.1:587207-598276 GCA_002072015.1 Radix auricularia | reverse complement strand
AAAAAAAAAATTATTTTCTCTTTAATCCAACTACAAGTCACCACAAATGATGACGTAAAACTCTCTAAACTTTTACACATATTCTAATGACGTCAACTAAAAAAAAACAACTAATTCTTTTGCACCCTTTCGCACCACTCTTCAATGCTTGAAGAATTATGCATTCGACTTCCGGCAATGGCGGCCGTTCCCTGCGCTAGTGTTACCTCTCGATTCGAAATATTTTTTGGTAGTTTTAACGGGGTTTTTAAACGGATCGAGTAACTGAGTGTTGATGCACAAATGGCAGGTCAGGGCATACAAAAAACATATATACATCATGGGTCTAGGACTTATGGATGCTGTGATCAAGGGTGATGACGGACGGACGGACAAAACGGGTGCAATAGCGATTTCGACATCTCGAAAATGCGCTAAAAATTACATTTCGTAAGGACGCCGTCTCCTCCCTCTAACGGGCCTCGACATTCATTCGGAAAACTCGCCACTCGTGATCAAAACTTTTTTTTTCTTTCTGTGCAGTAACACCATAACGCTTAATTCATTGTTCTTGTGTTATCTTCAGTAGATCAAATTGTCTTTAGTTCAGCTTTAACAGAAATTATGCGTAAATCTCTTGCTGACCATCACATCGTCCAGTCAAAACACAGCGTGTCACACACATGCCGCAAGCATTAATTATACAGCAACACAACCGATGGTATATAAAAGGTATACTTTATTGGAAATAAATATATTGCGTTGTGATTATATCACGTGTTAAAATAAACTAATTAAAATGTTCTGGGCCGTAGACTTAAGCTTTCACCAATGTGAAGGTCATTGTTTTACCGCTGGCGGTCATTTCCTGGGGAAAAAAAGGGAGAAAACAGAACAAAAGTCAATCAATAAATCGTTAAATTATCTCCCCTCCCTGACATTGGCCAAACGTTCAGACACATTTCTGCCCACAAATGTTACGACCCATTAAAATGTTCCGTGTCATGAATTATGTAAAAGTCGTTTTATTACAGTGAGCGTGCTTATCTAAGTACCGTACTGACTGCAATAAACGTACTTAAGATTGTAAAATAACGCTTGAACATAAATATATAGATTAATTTTATTTTGTTTCAATACTTCCTAAAACTTAAGATAGGGCTTACAATCAGGGGCGTCGATGGGGTTGGTGTCACCCGGGGCGGTAGCTCATGGTGTCACCCCCTCATGATTTAAGAGGGACGTACATAAATGACGTCACGTGAGGTTACCAATTTTCACCCCCCTCACCCTTTCACCCGCGTCATACTTTGTCACAAAAACGTAAACCCCAACCCCTTCTTCCGCTATGACGTCACAAAGCTTAGACACCCCTCTCCAAAGCCATAATTTTCTCAATAAAAATTAGCATGTTGCAAATAAGTATTTTGTCATTTAAATATGTATTTAGTGTAAGTATGCACTCTAGTATCGTAACACGTGGGAGAGCCATTGAAAACGTCATTAAATAAATTGTAAACAATTAAATATTTAAGGGGACTTTTATTTAAAGTTGCGGGTTTTTTTGATGTGACGTCACATTTTTAAACACACCCACCCCCTACTCACACATCGTCACAGATGCGTGACCCCTCCCCCTATGGTTGATTAAAGGGAGGGGGCTGAGCGGGCTAAAGCCAGGGGCCCCCAATAATTTAAATGTTATCATAATGTATAATAAAGATGGGCCAATGTTTGTATGAATCCCTGAAAATGCCTTGGACAGTCATAAGTCAATGCTGCAGTTATAAGTAGGAAGTATAACAGAGTCTGGGCTAATCTTTGTAAGAAGTGCAGTGCTGCTCATTTTGTGCCGTGTACAGCTCATTCCCTTCACTTGGTTGGGAAACGTGGAGCAGTTGTCTTCTGCAAAATCTTTATACCTGGCTTGTTGCATCTACTCATCGTCGACAGATACTTCCAAAACACATAAAAGTGATACATGTTAACAAAGCCTTGTNAAGTGTGTTTATAACTCATACTATGAGAATATTGTAAAAGAACTTGCAAGTCAAGAAACACGACTTCAACTCCTTGTGGTCTGTGTAACAAGTATCTTTAATGAATCTTAGAATCAACCTCTGTTACATAGCGAACCTTACATTAATAGCCACCCATCCTCTCCCTTCCCGACCATACAATATTTTCCGTTCACAGCACAAACAACGTGTTTCATGCTCAGTCAACTCGCATGCTCATACCATGTCAATACAACAACACAACATGACTCTCACAAATATTGCAGCACTGAAAGAATTAGCATCTAACGAACATCAGCCCCGTGTCTGTTGACTTGAAGCAGAAAGATTTCGGAAGGAACTTAAACAATTTAAAGTCGCTATGTTGAATTTGGGAAACAATTTTAGAGAGATTTCAGAACACAAAATTATCCCTTCAAGAGCCGAGAATATCTTTGATTTCAGCCAAGTATTTGAAGTCTCTCATTGAGTTTGTTAAAAGAAAACATTTTTAATTTGAGTCATATGAAGACAAAGGAAAGGACAAGTCCGTGGAAAAAAAAGAGTATAAATAATCGTCAATAATATCAAAGAAGAGAAATTGTCAGTTTGATATCACCAAAATGGTATTTATGGTAATCATTGACAAACTTTTTGAAGCCCCACAAAATCGATTAAGCGCATATAAAGACATCCATTCTGAGCTCAGCAATGACGCCATTCGATGGGCAGCAGCCAAGTTAATGAAGAATATTAAAGTGATTTCGAAGACTGCTTACCTTCACAATTAGTCCAATTTTCAGAACACTTAAAAAACTTATTGTCCAGCCCCAGGTTCAGTGTAAGGAAAAGGAAGTAGCACAATGCGAAACTCAAAACAAGTGCACAGAGCTAAAAATAAATTTTGCTGCTTTTGAATGAGCTAAATTTCAGTTATTTACAAATGTAACATCGCACATCGTATTTTATCTCTCAATGATGACTTCAAACTGCAGCAGAGAGCGATCCTTTTCAAAGTTGAAAAGAATACAAAAATGAGTTAGAATTTGTATTGGACAACCAAGACTGAATATGCTCTCTCTAATGACTATTGAAAAGGAACTTGTAAGCTTATTTAGCTTTACTGACCTGATTGAAAACTTCGCCATGAAAAAAATCGCAAACTTAAGTTGTAGGTTGAAATAATAAATATTTTTATAATTTTTTGATTTCAAATAGAGAAAACAATTCGATACCCCATGAAAAACAAACGTTGAAAAAAAATAAACATTAAAAAATTAATAATAACGCGTAATATTATTCTTTATATGGGCTCGTTTGTAACCACGAAACAGCTAAGTCGGGATGGGACCGTCGTAACCGGGGGACTATATATATACAAACATGCATATCTATGCTTGCACGTCTTTAATAATTATAACAAAATATTGATTAAAAGACATTGAATTCAAAATTTTCTTCTTAAAAAACAACAAAGAAAACTTGAGAAAAATTGTACTCCCCCCACCCCACTAAGGTGGAGGATATAGTGAGGTGGGATTCATTCACGCTGTTAGTGTGTCAGAGCCTTAATGGCTTCATGTCCAACCTTTTTAAAGATCTCTCTGCTGCGACTGTTTCTTTTTTTTNCCCCTCACGACGCCACTGCTTACAATAATATAAAACAACAGGTTGTTTTCAAAAACCCAAGTAACTTACGTGAATGTTATTGCATGCGTTAGGCAAACTAGTAACGGCTCTTTTTACATCGTTTCCTTTTCCAAAATTAAAATACAAGCTCCAACAATGACGTCGACGTCATATAATATTTTACGACGAGAAACACCACACGCGGTGTTAATCTCAAAACAAAAATGATTATAATTTTACGTCTATATTTTCAATTTTTTAAAAAATATGCTGATCAATAATCGTGTCCCTTATCATTACAGAGTGGCCTGGGCTTTTATATTGTTTATAAGATAACTTTAAATATAACCATCAGACACACTCACTGCGATGACGGCTGCATTACTTCCACGGCTGCTCTAAACAATCTCCCAAGACTAAATGCTAGGATCGGTCTACCCTCCCCCCCACCCCCACCCCCTCAGTAGAGTTACCGTACTTACCGTGACAATGGCACCATCCTTGATGTAGCGGACCACCTTCCACTCCACGCCGCCGGCCGATCCCTCCTGGATGAGCCGGTCACCCTCCATGTAGGACTTGACCTGAGGAGGACAGAACAACTGGTGTCATCGAGTGGGTCACGGGAAGCTGCTGAGTCTGTCTGCATGTTTGAAGCGCGACTATCAGTTAGCCGCCACGAGCCAACTTGTTCCAAATAAACTTTGTTATCTTTGTTTGAAAGACCGACTGTGGTGCCAGCCATCATGAGGTTGCCCTCGCCACTGACATCACTTCCTATAGGCTTTGTCATTATATGGAGGAAATCTATTGATAGAAATATCTTAGGGGCAACTTAGGGCTTTATCACTTCTTTTTAAGGACAAATGTCATAAACATTTAATTTTTACCAGTTGGGTTGAGCTGTTAGGCTCTTAAAACCCGGTTCAATTTTTCGCAGGCGAGCCTCAACATTCGGGCATCGCCGTAGAGGTAGTCCTCTGCAGGTTTTGAAACTTTCTAAAGCCCCGTCCAACTCGGGGCAACACTCTAGCACGTGGGCCACCGTCTCCTCCGGGCAGCCGCACAACCGACAGGCCAGTTCCCTTCTGTTGTCAAACTTGTATAGGTAGCTTAATTAATTAATGGTTCTAATTTTTACCAGTCAATATGTCAATGTATGTATATTGAGACGGATTTATCTTATCACATATTTGTTGATTCTTCGTTAATTTAAGACATCTTATTGGATTTGAAAAAAAAAAAAGGGGGGGGGGGGGTCTTTCGTAATTTTACTATGCTAAAAAATTTGAGAACATGTTGATTAGACTGTATTTATGATCAAAACATTGTTCGGTGAAATGTGATCTATAAATACATTACTATTACTCATTGAGCTATGACGTTTTCCAGTTTTAGAAATGACAAACCCTATTGTTTTATTCAGCCTCACAGCTTTGAGCCCCGATTCAGGGTCGGTCTTAGCCATTGCGGGGCCCTATGCGGCTTAGTATCTGAAACGGATGAGCGGGGTCCAATTTTGGGTATAGGGGTAAGGAATTAATAGGGATAATAAGTGAAAATTAACATAGGCGGTGCCTAAGAAAGCGCGGGGCCCGCTGCGGCCGCACAGGTTGCAGTGGCCTGAGACCGGCCCTGGCCCGATTAAATCCATGCGCCCTAACCCTAACCCGAATCTAAACATCAATGCCCATATCTCTCCACATCGATGACGAACAACGCTGGTCTGGATATAAATAACTTAAGGGATTTCCCCATTTAGCGTCCAATTTTTGTGTTCCTCGAAACACTTTTAAATGTGTTTTGTTTACAAGTCTTCAATAGACACTGACTGGAGCAGTTTCATGGGACCCCCATGTTGTTCACCACTGGCAGGAGGGGTTCCCAATAGCCACTGAGTGTTGCTATATAATGGGGGTCATCTGTTGTTAACAACTGCCAGGAAAGTTCTCCAACGGCAGCGGCAATCATCTGAAGTCGGACATGCGCCAAGACACGTGATGTATTATTGTCTCCTGAAGCGTGTGTGTGTTGGGCGTAACCACACCGAGTTGGGCGTAACCACACCGAGTTGGGCGTAACCACACCGAGTTGGGCGTAACCACACCGAGTTGGGCGTAACCACACCGAGTTGGGCGTAACCACACCGAGTTGGGCGTAACCACACCGAGTTGGGCGTAACCACAACGAGTTGGGCGTAACCACACCGAGTTGGGCGTAACCACACCGAGAGTACACGACCGCCGTGTGTTGTAGCCGTTGGTGTGACAGTCTGTCAATGTTGGTGTGACAGTCTGTCAATGTTGGTGTGACAGTCTGTCAATGTTGGTGTGACAGTCTGTCAATGTTGGTGTGACAGTATGTCAACACAGACATGTCATCTTGTCACTATTAAGGTGGCTGAATGGAAATTGCATTCTGTCATTACTGATGTGTCATTATTAAATGGCATCATGACAGTTCTGATTTGACAATCTGTCTATACTGATCTGTCATTCCGGCAATGATCACATGACAAACTGTCAAACGCGCGTGACGCTCTGTCGTTTCTGACATGACAAATCGTAATTACCGCCATGTCAGTATGGCAAGCACCCTTCACGGTCATCCCTTCCTCTCCCTCACCCCGTCACCCCCTTAACTCTCACCTGAATCTTGATGCCCCAGGACCTTTTGTCTGTCTCCACCACCCTCCCACCTCTCACACCTGAATCTTGATGCCCCAGGACCTTTTGTCTGTCTCCACCACCCTCCCACCTCTCACCTGAATCTTGATGCCCCAGGACCTTTTGCCTGTCTCCCCCACACCCTCACCCCCCCACCTCTCACCTGAATCTTGATGCCCCCAGGACCTTCTGTCTCCGTCGTCTCACCCAGCACTGAAGTGTCTTTCCGAGGTTCCTTGCCCTCTATGTTGACCACCGACGTGAACGTGTTGCCGTCCAGGGCGATGTCCACATCTTTGATGTTCCTGATGTCTTTGATGGCCTCCGCCTGGCCGACTGTACGCGATACGTGTACATGGCATAACATCAAGTGTATATTACATGCACACAGGATAACAAGTGTATGTTACATGCACACAGGATAACTAGTGTATGTTACATGCACACATGATAACAAGTGTATGTTACATGCACACATGATAACAAGTGTATGTTACATGTACACAGGATAACTGGTGTATGTTAGATGCACACAGTATAACTGGTGTATGTTACATGCACACATGATAACAAGTGTATGTTACATGTACACAGGATAACTGGTGTATGTTACATGCACACAGTATAACTGGTGTATGTTACATGCACACATGATAACAAGTGTATGTTACATGCACACATGATAACTAGTGTATGTTACATGCACACATGATAACAAGTGTATGTTACATGTACACAGGATAACAAGTGTATGTTACATGCACACATGATAACAAGTGTATGTTACATGCACACAGGATAACAAGTGTATGTTACATGCACACATGATAACAAGTGTATGTTACATGCACACCTGATAACAAGTGTATGTTACATGTACACAGTATAACTAGTGTATGTTACATGCACACCTGATAACAAGTGTATGTTACATGTACACAGTATAACTAGTGTATGTTACATGCACACATGATAACAAGTGTATGTTACATGTACACAGTATAACAAGTGTATGTTACATGCACACCTGATAACAAGTGTATGTTACATGCACACCTGATAACAAGTGTATGTTACATGCACACAGGATAACAAGTGTATGTTACATGCACACCTGATAACAAGTGTATGTTACATGCACACAGGATGACAAGTGTATGTTACATGCACACAAGATAACAAGTGAATGTTACATGTAAAAAGCAAAACAAGTGCATGTACATATACATAGCATAGCAACACAATAGAGAGAGGGAGCGCGAGAAAGGGCGATAGAGAGAGTGAGCGAGAAAGGGCGATAGAGAGAGCGAGCGAGAAAGGGCGATAGAGAGAGAGTGAGCGAGAAAGGGCGATAGAGAGAGTGAGCGAGAAAGAGTGAAGGAGAGCTGAACAGGGAGAGAGTGAGAGGGAGCGAGAGAGAGGGGGGGAAAGAGAGAGTAGGTGAGAATCACCAAGGTCTACATCTTTTTTGTTGTACCTGTTCCCCGTGACGCATATAACTTGTAATGAAACTTTTTTGTTTATGTGATATCAATTGTGTTTTCTTTTGTTTATTTTTTTTTTTTTTAAAATAGATTTCTGTTAGATTATTTAATTTGAAATAAACTTAAATATTTTAAAACTACATATTTAAAAATCAAGGAAACAGACAACAAACTAAACCAAAAAAGTCTTAAAATGGTTTCTTGGACAGCTCAACACCTGAGATTTTATACTAGTTTGTGGTTTCTCCGCAGTTAGCAAATTTTACTGCATTAACGTACTTAACAGAACACTTGACATGGGGAATACGGTACTTCCTGTTGATCAAAAGTGGTATTTGATTGAATACACTGGTAACTGTCACGCCCCTGGCACCACCACAGGCCCCGGAACAGCTTCACGCCCCTGCCATTAACACCGCCCCTTGAAACAACTCCCACCACCCCACGCTCCTGGCACCATCGCAAAGATCCTTCACCCGCAGTTCTACCACTGCCACCACCACACGCCACTGACACCCCTGCACATCTCAAACACCCATTGCTCTATCACCCCCACAACCACACGCCCCAGGCACCATCACTCATATCCTACAACCACAGTTCTACCACTGCCACCACCACACGCCACTGTCACCCCCACGCCACTGACACCCCCGCACATCTCAAACACCCATTACCCATTGTTCTATCACCCCCCACAACCACACGCCCCAGGCACCATCACTCATATCCTACAACCACAGTGCTACCACGCCCAGCTACCATACGCCATTGGCACCCCCGCATACCCCCAAGACTCACAGTTCTCAGGGCATGGGGCCAAGCATGACCTCTGGGACATGGGAGAAAACTCAATTTCCTATTAAATCTCGTAGTTACCTCCCGTGAGCTGTGCCCACGAAAAGTCTCCCCAAATTAGCATCGTTTTTTGTAAAGTATTCAGAGTAAAACCAGCGAGGAGTACTATTTGCTGTTGTACTGTATACTTTACTATCTGCTGGTGTACTGTGTACTTTACTATCTGCTGGCGTACTGTGTACTTTACTATCTGCTGGTGTACTATGTACTTTACTATCTGCTGGTGTACTGTGTACTTTACTATCTTCTGGTTTACACTCTCTGTTTTTGTCTGCTTGCTTGATAAATGTCAACTTGGTAATTGTCCCATTGGTTAAATTTCCACTTTGTAATTGTCGACTTGGGAAACGTCTACTTGGGAAATGTCTACTTGGGAAATGTCTACTTGGGAAATGTCTTCTTGGGAAATGTCTTCTTGGGAAATGTCATCTTGGAAAATATCGAATTTGAAAATGTCTACTATTATGCCGTCTTTTCTGCCACTTATAAAGGAAACTCCTTCCTGATATACTATGTCATCATGACGTCATTAGCACTCAGTACTCCACTGTGCTGTCATGTCATTTGTTAACTCTACAATACTTGACCACTTAGTGCGAGCAATTCAAATGTCCAAATTCTACATTCACGCATTTTTGATATTTTGCAAACTGGCCTTCCCACCCACCCATGGAATGACCGTTAACCCCAAAGCTACTTACTTTACCCCCACCCCACCACAAAAACAACCAACAACAGTTAATATAAATTAAAACAACAAGCCAATACAACAAGGGCGTGAGAGGTAATGAAGTTTACCATATGCTAAATTGTTTACTCGATATATTGAGGGCGACAATTCTTTCATCCGGGCGGGGGGGAGGGGGTTAGGCTAAGCCACTGCCGCCCAGCAGAGGCACTGACCTGCAGTTAGATACTCTTCTGCACCCTCAACTTTGCCAAGTTTCCATTTCCCGACAAACGCTGCGGCCATCTTGGAAGTATTCAAGCTGTCGCTGTTTATTAGGAGGGAAAGAAAAGCGCTTCTTAAACACTTGTCTATTTTGTTTGGTATTTACCCCAATGATCATTCACCGACTGTTTGGTATTTGCCCCAAAGATCATTCACCGACTGTTTGGTATTTGCCACAAAGATCATTCACCGACTGTTTGGTATTTGCCCCAAAGATCATTCACCGACTGTTTGGTATTTGCCCCAAAGATCATTCACCGACTGTTTGGTATTTAACCCAATGATCATTCACCGACTGTTTGGTATTTAACCCAATGATCATTCACCGACTGTTTGGTATTTACCCCAAAGATCATTCACCCACTGTTTGGAAACAATTAATCTCATAATTATTTATTTATTTTTTCAATAGCGTTTGAGAATTAGGCGAGGATGGGAAAAGGTGAATGATTGCTTGTTTAAGTGGCAATTATTTTTATGATAAAGTAGATCGATCTTTACATTAACTAACAATGTTGGGATGTCCACGGTAGTCACAAATAACTCCAAAAACAAAACTGTCATTAGCAACTCGTGGTTTCGAGGGTATTGTTTTGAATTTTATTTTATTTTATACACAACGTTTTCTTTAAAATTCTTCAATTAGGGTCATCATTTATTTACATTAAAAAATATCGCGTTAGAATCTAAATAAACTAAAATATAATTACGTTTCAGTTAAAAAGCTTGTAGGCTTCAGATAGATGGGTCTCCTTATGTTGAAGGCTTGGATGGCGTTTGACAGACCCTACGTTACACGCAGGACGCAATAATCTTCTGTACAGAAGGAGCGTCTGTAACATATAAGATCTCTAAAGTGTATTCACAGGTGTAATGATCAGAAAGTAGTTAATAACAATATCCAAATGTCGACAAAAAGATAATTGTTGTTACCTGTCCCTTTAACCTCGGTGTCCTGTGTTATGATGATGATGTGGGTCAATGTCCGGCAGGTGAACAGGCCCAGGTGTGACCGGTACCTGTGTTATATATACGACGGCCAGGTGTATCGACAGGTGATGTCGTCATCTATCACCTATCTGCCCCATCGTAATTCAACCCCGACCCCCCCAATCATTTCATCCACTGCCCCCCCCCCACTCCTCACGGCACCTCGATTCCACCCATCCCGTTTCTTTTAAAATAAACCATAACTTTTTTTTATCAGAGGTCATTAAAAATATACGAACTTGTCTTTATCTCTAAGACCTCCATATCAATGATATTCAAGCTAAATTAAGAGATATTTCTGGATGTTTTTTTATAAAAAAGAAAGATAATTCTGTAAATTTAAATAGATCTGCATGTCTAATTATAACATCTCCCTTCAAACTACCATCAAACTACCATCAAACTACCATCAAACTACCATCAAAATACCATCAAACTACCATCAAACCACCATCAAACTACCATCAAAGTACCATCAAACTACCATCAAACTACCATCAAACCACCATCAAAC
>MUZC01000267.1:494128-569253 GCA_002072015.1 Radix auricularia | reverse complement strand
GGGGAGGGGGTGGTCCATGAACATCCTTGAGACCTCCTTAACATTTTTGCAAAAGACCATAACCCGCTATCTGGTATTGTTCAGGAGGAATTCCATGTGCAAGAGAATACAGACATTTTAAATATATGAACGTAATTTTTCCAAGGGAAATTACGTTAAAATACAATGACAAACTCATCTCCTCTAGATCTATACTTTCCACAACATGACATAACGTATTTGTGTAATGAGTGTAAATTATACTTGCAACACTGTTTTAATTGTTGTATCTTGTGATGAAAATCTTTTTTTTTTCTTATTTAAGGCTTGTGTGTGGAGTTGAGGTGGGGTTGGCGACCATGAAAATGTTTAGACATGACTCTTCAAGCCCCTATTTCTTGTTTCTATGTTATATTACACAGCCTTTAACTATTATTTGAAGATAAAGAAAAGTTTACGAACAATCTGTCCTAAACTGGCCTGTGTTCTTCAATGTCAATATTTTCTTTCAAATATTAAAAAAATTATTGTTTGTTGTATTCCTATATATTCCTATAAAAATCGTCTTCCATTTCGTTTTCATTCTCTGGTTTCTGGTGACGCCTTATGGTTTGTTACACGCTATTAAAAATAAAGTGAATTCAAAATAAAGAAAAACTTCTTTTAAAACAAAATCCCTGTATAGCAGTGATGGCGGAACTTTTGTGGGGCGTGTGCCCAAAATTCAATAAAAACCCACTTATTTGTAGCAAAGTGCCAACACAAATTGCCAGCAAAGTTGTTTGATTAAGGAAGTAATGTTTTATTTGCGTGCCGGCTGATGAGGCTCTCCGTGCCGACTGTGGCACGCGTGCCATAGTCTATAGCCTATAGTCTATGCTATAGACTCTATAGCAATGGTGGCCGAACCATGACTCTCGAGCCGCATGTGGTTCATCTGTGTGCACATGGATGGGCGTATACAGGGGGGCAGGGGGCATTAGCCCCCCCCCCTCTACATTTAAGAAAAATGTAATAAATTTGTTAAAATAAAACTGAACCAAATTCCCCGCAAGTTAATTACATTGAAGACAGTGTACACATATCAAGCATTAAAAAAATATATATCTGCAATTATAACTTATCATGGATATATATCTCAAGATCGTTATAAAGTGAATGCGGAAAATATCTAAAACATACGAAAAAAAAGACATTTGAGGCCCCCAACCCCTAAGAAATTGACATAAAAAGTTAGTGCCCTTAAGTACTTTAGTATGGGCTATCAAGTTTTTGTATACAAAGTTTGGTTAAGACCCATTCATTTACCCAGAAGCTAACGCAAAAAATAGTTTTTATAAAGTTCATATAAGCAAAAAACGACAATAAGATATAAATTTCAAAACACCTGTTCATTTCAATAAAGATAAGAATGGATACATTTATCATTATTTTTCAAAGATTGTTCGTATTTAAATGGGGAATACAATTTTAACCGTTAAAAAAAAGCATTTTCGGCGCCCAGCCCTGAAGGAATGTTTATTAGGATTTTAGTACCCTATAGTATTTTAATATTGGCTGTCAAGTTGTAAATGAAAGTTTGGTTAATATCCATCAATTAACACAGTAGCTAATGCTTAAACTAATTTTATAGAGCTCATATAAGCAACAAAAAAAAAGGTTAAATTATGGGCACCCGGCGCCCTAAGAGTGTTAAATTTAGAAAATAAAAGTTGCCAGTTACCATCCCGGGAGCTTGCTCAACAGTCTCAAGACGTTTCATGATGATCGAGTGAATGGTTTAATCAGCTATGAAGGACATGCACACACACAAACACAGACATACTTTCATTTTTTATATAGATAGAAGATGTTCTGACACTGAACTTTATATCGAATCTACTAGGCTATATAATTATAAATGTATCTATAATAACTCCCTCTGATTTCAAAATGATTGCATTAAGAGGTGGATTTTGTCAGGTGAATAATATTATTTTAAAAAAGAAATAACAAGTAACTAAAATAAAGGTTATAGTAAATAAATATTCTTTTATGTACGTATTCATTCTATTTATATGACAATAAAGACTGGTATAATTTTAATAAAGCAGGACGTCGTCACTTCCGTCAACCAATAATCACGTGATTATTATAGTCTACCGGGGCGAGCTTGCAGATGTCAAACTTGAAGATTCTGTCCCTGAGAACGAAAATATTACATTCAATTTCTTTTTTTTTTTTTAAACTTTTTTTAAAATATAAGATTAAAATGAACTAATTTATTTTCTAAACTATTGGTGTCGTGTTGGTGAGGTGCATTATAGTTGTTTTTTTTTTTTAACTTTGTTGTGTGGATTGCGTTGCAACTATCGGGTTACGTCCACGACTGGCAACAGCCAAGTTGTTTGACGTTAGGGCAAACGTTACAGGTATGCACTTAAACTGCATTGGATGATTTCATCTATTTTCTCATTGTGTCATTACCGTCCTGATCAACGCTCCATTTTGAACTCATTCTGCAGTTGCTGTTTGCATACGCCGATGTGACATTCTCTTTGTAAGGTCGAGCTATCAATCTCTTACAATTTCAGCGGTGAGATTCAAAATAAGGAAAATCGTCTGCAGTTCTAGCGCTGTTTTGCCTATCAGAATCCCCAATCGCTGCAGACAAAGCTGGTCTCGGTGACTGCGGTTCCCTATGCGGCTTAGTATGCAAAATGGATTTACGGGGCACAGCCTGGGCACGTATAAGGAATTAATACGAATTATAAGAGAACATTAAGATAATCGGGGCCTATGGAAGTGCGGGGCCCACTGAGGCCGCATAGGTTGCAGTTACCTAAGACCGACCCTGGCTGCAGAGCATCCGGGAAGCAGGTGTGTCGCCATCTCCTCAGCCATGTCACATTCTTGGCAGCAGGGGTCGCTATTTTGGTTAAACCTGTGTAAGAAGCTGTTAGTGGAACAGTGCCGAGTGCCGAGTCATCATTTGCGTAATCAGGTACTGGCAGTTACGTGACACTGTCCACCGATGATCCTTTTTTGCTCGGTCGTGACACGCTCCGGTAAAGCGTCCTTGCTGTGGTACCATCATCGCACCCTTTGGGCCATTTCTTAAGGGTATGATCTC
The DNA here is from genome assembly GCA_002072015.1 of Radix auricularia. NCBI lineage: Eukaryota > Metazoa > Mollusca > Gastropoda > Lymnaeidae > Radix > Radix auricularia. The sequence continues at coordinate 566,162 of MUZC01000267.1, read as the reverse complement.
TGAGCCACAATTTCACTCCAAATTGAGGCACTGGACGTTCTATTTTAGACTGAGCTGCACCTTGTTGCGTAAGCAGATTTGCCCGTTCAAGCTTCGCTTACTTTGCGTCACTTGTGATGTACTGCTAGTAGACAGATGACTGCTCCTGATTTGATGTTGCTCACTATTCCCAGGGCAGGTTTGACGGTTTTGGTCTCCATGAAGCTCTGACCCAGAGATTCTAGCCATGGTCTTGTGTCGGCGAAGACTTCAACTGTGTGGAAACTCTTTCTTTTCACAGAACCGCTGTTGTAGATTTGTATTGTAAACAGGCTTGTAATTTAATTATCTACCACCAACCCCCAAACCCTCGTTAAAGGACCAAAACAAGTACCTCCTGTTGTCATCGTTGACACTCTCCACTCCTCTCAGCACGTAGTCATTCGGCACCCTGTAGTTGAGCAAGTTTGTGTACGTGTTGATGAATGGCGTGTACATACACTCATGAGTTACAAAATCTGCAAAAATATAACGGCGTGATCATGTGTATGTATGCGCTACAATAGCATAATAATGTGTATGCCTTAGAATGTATTTCGTTGTCAATTGTAAGAGGGTGAGTATTTTTTAAACAAATATTTTTAAACATCGCGGAAATGTTTTAAGAATTTCATAAGGTTATCGCGAAGTAAAGACGTTCAATAAAGATGTTCAATAGAGGTGTTGAGTGAAGACTTTAGTAAAGACGCTTAGCAAAGACTTTTGTGAAGACGCGCCGCATAATGTTCAGTAAAGACGTTCTCTCAAGACGTTCAGTAAAGATGTTTGGCGAAGACTTTAGTAAAGACGTTAAAATAAATTAGGTAAAGACCTGTAAAGATGTTTAGTAAGGACGGTCGGTAAAGATGTTGAGCAAAAATTTAGTAAAAGCGTTCCATAAAAACGTACAGTAAAAGTAAAGACATACAAAGGCGTTCATTAAGGACCTTCTGTAAAGACGTTCTGTTCTGTAAAGACGTTCAGTAAAAACGTTTAGTAAAGAAGTTCAGTAAAAATGTATAGTAAAGACGTTCAGTAAAGACTTTCAGTAAAGATTTTCTGTAAAGACATTCTATAAATAGGTTCAATGAAGACTTTAGTATAGACTTTCAGTAAACAAAAGTCAGTTAAGACTTTCAAAATCTTAGGTAAAGTCATTAAATGTGCTTTTCTTGTGTCGCGATTAAAACACCAGTTTAATTTTAACTGTTTACTTCAGACCACCTAAATTACCTTGCGGGTTGCAACACTGGACGGACCACATCCTGTCCAGCTTTGTTCTTTCAAAAATGGATTCTATACCGGTGAGGATGTAATCACCCGGACACTGGAATATTAGAACCTCGTCATAGTTGTTCTGGTAACCTGCTGAGTTAAAGAGTATGACGGGTGAAAGATCATCTATATTACATTAAAAATATTGTAGTTTCTTAATGAGATGTGCGTAATTACGTTTGAAGTGGGATGAAAGCATAGAAAAAGAATCAGCAACGTCAACATCTATTAGTCAAGGTTATCAAAGTTTTGCATTTCGCTCCTTTACATTGAAACTGCTTGTTATTTACAAGCAATAAAAATATTTGAGTATGTCGGTGGATTACCAGTGTTTGTAAATCTCTGTTAAACATATAATAGTCATAGTTTTGTTCCTACTTGCATCGTTTTGTTGGTTTTTTTTTTTTAAATTTTGATTTAGCTTCACATTATCTCAAATACAACGCATATCGCTCTTGCTTGTCATAATTTTGGTACAATGTCATTTCTCTGGAATCGAATCCGTTTCTAGAAGCGTAGAAATATTTAAAAAACCAACGACGACGCAAAAATGGAATATTCGATTATGGTGATGACGGCTGTTTCGTGGCATTTTAAATAAGGCACGAACAAAGGTTTTTTACGGCATTAACAACAGCAAAATCTCGTCCGTCAAGCGTCCTTAATCTTCACCATCTGCGATTTCTGAGTACGGAGGTCGTAAAAAAGAAAACAGAAAGGTCAACGTTACTTGTAGAAGATGCTTTGAATTTCGTGTGTTATTCCTTAAGAGATAGATAGCAGAGTCCGTAATTATAGAATATGGAGTTATAATCGAAAGATTATAAATCTGGACTTTCGGTTGAAAGCGTTTCTTCTGCAATCCAAACAGGTTCACTCGATAGAAGCAGTGGTCTAACTAGGGCTGGTGTCACACAGTGAGGTAGCTCATACTCATCCTCTCACGACTTACTCCATAGACCTCCCCCGAATATGACAGTACCAAATAACAGGACCGTACACAATGTTACACTTTGGTGTCACCCGGTGCGGTCCTCACGACGCGCACCCCCTATTTACACCTCCTGATAGAAATAAGCGCTGTACTTATCTATAAATGGTTACATGTTAGATAATGAACCTCACAATGATGTTCTTCATTGGGCTTTAAAATGAAAGCGTCTTTCAATTACTAAAAGCTCGTTCGATATGAAAAGTATACGTTTCTATAGCTGTTATATTGTACAACGCGTCAAAGTATCGACGTACCGCTCCACTCGCATCCAATGAGATTCACATATTGAGTTGGCCGGGCACATGTCATGTTCCACACCCTGTCATAATGGCGGTAGTCATAGATACTCTCTAGTTGTCTGACGGTCTGGCCAGACGGACAAGCGAGTTTGAAATAAAGTTCAAAGGTCGTCATCCAGGTGTCGACGGCACGTGACACCGTGACCAGAGCGGTGAGGAGAGCGAGGTGGGTGAACATGAAACACAACATCGTAGGTCGTTAACGGAGATTTGAAGTTGTTCATTTACCAAAAGGTTCACTTCTTGTTTATATACCACACACGTTATCTTTAGCAATCATATTATACACTATGAGCTATCGGCATAGGTGGAGCTCTAGTTTTATACGTCAGTGGCTGACAATGTGCGATATTGGCATGGACGTACACAAAAGATTGGCAATCATGAAAGACAATTACTGTATTTTTGAGTGTTCTTTGGGTCAAGAAATATTGCAAACGTGTAGAACATTGAAATGTGCAAGGCCTTATAAGTATTAAAGAGTGTAATATTTCGCCGCCGCGAGACATGTTGAAAAGTTACAGTTCAAAGGAACTGACTGTAATGATGAAATGTGTTAACCTTGGCTGTACTATAGTTACAGGGGCGTTAAGTCCTGACCCATGCTATTATAAATAAATGTGTATTTTTTTTTTACCTCCAACATGACATTAGCATTGACCTTTATGGACCAATTTGTAAGTATGAACAGAGCGAGCGAGGACAGGACCATGAAAAAAGTATATAAGCACCCAGCATCTTCCTGCAGAAACGCAGCACCAGAAGCACCCAGCATTGACTGTGTTTCCTCTGAGAGAATCTCAAGTTCTGCGAGTTCCTGATTTGATAATTACTTTTGTTTGTTTTTACATGCGGCACTATTTTTATAGATTCTACTTCTATACAGAAGATTATTGAATTCTACGCTTACCCCTGGTTTATGTCAATTCTTGCATTTTGATTAGAGTTATAAATGTTAATAGAGTGTTGGTGACGTGAAGTGATCATCACGACCGAATTCCAGACGGGAAGAACGAGAATGATTTTGTGTTTGTTCTTGCATACGGAATAAGAAAATGTTTTTATGTCTGTGTATTAGATTATCTTTAACGTTTCATGACCCACTGATATCAGTTTGATGACCCACTGATATCAGTTTGATGACCCACTGATATCAGTTTGATGACCCACATATATCAGTTTGATGACCCACTGATATCAGTTTGATGACCCACATATATCAGTTTGATGACCCACTGGTATCAGTTTGATGACCCACTGATATCAGTTTGATGACCCACTGATATCAGTTTCATGACCCACTGATATCAGTTTCATGACCCACTGATATCAGTCACATGACCCACTCATATCAGTTTCATGACCCACTGTAGTTTGATGACCCACTGATATCAGTTTGATGACCCACATATTTCAGTTTGATGACCCACTGATATCAGTTTGATGACCCACATATATCAGTTTGATGACCCACATATATCAGTTTGATGACCCACATATATCAGTTTGATGATCCACTGATATCAGTTTGATGACACACTGATATCAGTTTGATGACCCCTTGATATCAGTTTGATGACACACTGATATCAGTTTCATGACCCACTAATATCAGTTTGATGACCCACTGTTATCAGTTTGATGACCCACTGTTATCAGTTTGATGACCCACTGATATCAGTTTGATGACCCACTGATATCAGTTTGATGACCCACATATATCAGTTTGATGACCCACTGATATCAGTTTGATGACCCACTGATATCAGTTTGATGACCTACTGATATCAGTTTCATGACCCACTGATATCAGTTTGATGACCCACTGATATCAGTCACATGACCCACTCATATCAGTTTCATGACCCACTCATATCACTTTCATGACCCACTGATATCAGTTTCATGACCCACTGATATCAGTTTCTTACTACCTGATAAGTTTTCTCATCACTGTTTGAGACGATGCGTGTTTAGGTCAGTGTCATTTTACAGTTAGATGATGTAGGGGCGTGGGGTTCAGTCGTGATAAAAAATAAGACACCATCTTCATTAACTCAAAAACTTTATCCTATTCTTATTATTTTGTTTAGAGGCCATTGGGAACTTCATTATCAAATTGAAGATCACACTTCTGTCGAGGGAATGTTAAAAGCTAGATAATAGACATGTAGAGATCGTGCCTGGAGTCAAAGCTACAACAACAAAATTGTTTTGTTGTCTTAGAAATAAACTTCGTTTTGTTATTTACAGAAATTTAAACAACAGAAAACAAGTTCCTCTCTATATTTATCACCAGCTCAGGCATTCATGTCAAGGCCTAATACTGTGTACTGCTTGTTTGTTCTTTTAGTTTATTGGAAGTCTTATGTGTGGTAAGTATCTTAATGACCTGTGGACATTTCAAGAATAGAAACATAAACATCATCCAGTAGTTCTCACCCTTTTTATGGCTGCCACACCTTGAGTACAACTGACAACATTTTACAACCAACAACCAAAATTATTCATAGAAATCCAAGGAAGCTACAAGTTAGCATTGAATTTGGACTATTAATAAGTTGGTGCCGACTTTTCAACAAATGTTTTGCTAGGAGTATTTCACAAACATTCTTTTACCATCTTTACCTTGGCTTTTCCTGCTTTTGCTCATCCGCCCATTTGGGTTGGAACCATTATCATTTCTTTTGTCTAAATTTGTATTTCGTTACATAAAGCTAGATAGCAAAAAATCCAGATGAATGATTATCGCTGAAAAAGCCAACACTGATTTGGAGAGAAAATGAGCGTCGCCAAGTCTGCCAACCTCCTACGACCACGAGATTATGGGTCAAAGAAAATGAGTGAGGCTTATAATTATGACAAACTGAAATATATATATTTTTTAAATCATAAATTTATAATATAATACTTATGAATCGTCTATTATTTCAAAGGATAATTTTAAACGATATGCTTTTAAAATGATTTGTGGTCTCATTTTTGGACTTTAAAAAATCATTTTGCGGAAAGCATTTCCATAAAGTGAATTTTGCGCCCCTCGACCTTCAACTCCATGTATTTGCACGGAAAGACGGAGCGTTAGTCCGGCCCTGGATGTTGTTATTGTGCAATGACTTTAAGACTTTGATTTTCTGGGCTAAATAAATACACTTTTTTAGGTCGGATTTTCTTGTTTTTAACAATGGAATAATAGGCGTAGTTCGAGGACATAAACTTGGAGCCCAAGGCAAAAAATTTTTTTGTTGTTTTTTTAAACCATACAAACAGCTGTAATGTTTAATTCTAACAGTGGAATAACATTATGGATAAATAAATTTACACCTTTTTTCCCGCCACTGTTCAAAGTCACAGACAGTTGTCTCTCTATATAATATGAATGTGTAATTATTTCCATTTTCTTAAAATTTCATCCAAGAAAATTTAGGTTCGCAGTAGTTAAAGATTAATCAATCGATCAATCTTAATTTTTTACGATTATTCTTTGGATTAACGATTAATCGAATCGAGAATTTCCCCCCAATATCGATGATAACAGATAACGAACTTCAGCAAAAAATAAGGTTTACATAATAAAAAAAACACGTTCATCACTTGAATCAAGTACTGCTAATAAGCTTGTGTCTGCGAAGTTTGTCTGTTGTTGAGTCTTCTCATCCATGAAGGTCATCCACTGATCATCGTCGGCGTCTGCGATTCCTCCAAAGGCATAGGTCACCTCCAGTCATCCCTATCCTTGTGCAGCTCTTATCTAATCTGTTACAGACGCTCCTTCTACACATAAGATTGTTGCATCCTTCGCTTATCTATAGTTTGCTTTTAGTCCTGCATTCTTATTAGAGTTTTAAATTTTGATAAAGTGTTGGCTTTCCGGGTTTCTTCGTGCAACACATTCCACGCCCGAATTCTTAACGGGAAGAATGAAAATTTGTATGTTTGTCCTTGTATATGGAATAAGAAAGGTGTTTTTATCCTTATATATTTTTGAGGGTTGTATTAAGTTATATTTATGTTGTATTTCTAAATTAGAATTAATTGCTTTATGGTTGATTCTTCTATCAGTTAGTCTTTCAAGGTTTAAAATTTAACTAATGGTGTTACTCTTGTCAGTTTTGAATACTCTCCAGTAATGAATCTGGCAGCTCATTTTTGAATTTGTTTTTGCTTATCAATATTTTCTTTGGTGGATGGGTCCCATACAGAAGATCCATATTCTAGTATAGGTCTCAGCAAGGTGAGGTAACATTTAAGTTTTATATCTTTATTACACTTGTAAAAGTTTCTTTTTATAAAACTTAGGTTTTGTTTGATTTTTTAATAACTTCCTTGACATTGGGATTCCATGATAGTTTCTCGTGTATTATGACTCCTAAGTATCGTGCATCTTTAGTTTGGTTTAGTTCTTTTCTATGAATGAAATATAGTGAATCTATTTGTTTCTTTTTCGTTTTTACCCTTAACAGTTGACACTTTTCTGGGTGGAAAGACATACTCCAGCTAGTTTCCCATTTGATCAATTCATCTAAGTCTTCCAGACATGACTAGTTCTCTTGAAGTCTGCCTCTAATTCTCGGTGCCAAGTGTTTCTTTGACGGCCTCTTTTTCGGCTTACCCTGGGGGTTCCATCCAGGACTGGCCTATTTATATTTGAAGCAGGTTTATTACTGTTTGACCAATCGACCTCCATCGCTTTTGGAGAATCTCTTTCTCACTTGGCTTCTGCTTTGACCGCTGTCACAGCTCACGGTTGCTGGTTTGGTCCGGCCAGTGAATTGTGAGAATCCTTCTTAGACATTGGGTGGTAAACGAAATTGTTCTATTTATAATTTTTTCAACGGGAAAAAACTGTGTTATGGTGTTAAATATAGCATATATTTCCATTTATTAAAATTATTACTTTTGAAAAATCAAAATTCACTATTGGTTTGTTTTGGAAAAATGAACTGTAGAAATTAAATTAATCTTTGTTAAATCTGCTAGGAATAAAAAGCTGATTTATGATAAGGAAAATTTTGAATACCTTTTTTTTAAAAACCGACTTTGTTTAAATATGACTTGAAATCGTTTATACCAGAGAATGTATACCAGGAATTCAATACCAGAGTCTATAAACTCTAGAGACTGTATACCAGCGATTGTACACCAGAGGCTGTATACTAGAGCAACTGAGATTAGTAGCTGAGCGTAGCTTAACTAGATTTATTTGTTTTGATTCGTTTGGTTCCTGAGTAATTTTTATAATTTTAAACAATGTTTTCTTTCTCTCATCACAGAAGTGAGAGCTACGCCGAAATGGCCGCGCACCATCACGCACTGCGACTTCCATGCAAACAACGCTTCTTACTTTGTCATCTGGGCTCACCTTCGTACCCAACATGTCCGTCTTGATGTTAACGATGTGGGGTGTAACTTCACACATCTTCACCTCATCAACATGATATCAAGGGCGTGTCATTTGAGAGTAAGTGGTGCGTGATGGCGGATGGGGCCTCCGACCGACAACAGCAGACATGCAGCTCGTAAGCCTCAAATATATTTTGAGCACGTAATAAGTTTAGCTGGTGCCATTACCTAGACACTATGTTTATTTACCCCCAAAATAATCTACTTGCTATTGTTGTCCTGTTAAAAAACTTGTTCGAAATATCATTATTCTTAATTTTCGTTCCGTTATAAATTTCAGTATTAATTTGTTAAGATAATTTTTTGAAAAACTATTGTAAATGTATTATTATTTTTAAAAAAACAACGGTACAGATTTCCTCAATAACATATGAAATTGTTTTATTCATGTTTTAAGATCTTTCTGTTTTAATGAGCCATTCCCAGCCAATAAAATTGTAGAATCTACACATTTGAATATGGAACAAATTCATTTAGGGGCTGACATCGTGAGGCACCTCGGTCATTAAAAATATCTGATATTATATCATTGAACGATTGCGGAAGTGCTGTAAAGCTTTTGATATTTCGGTCATAATTTGTGCTTAACGCTTTGTAGGTGCCAATTGGATCAAACTCCTCGGTGTTCTTTATTAGTATTTGCGCTAGGTCATAAACACATTTAGAAAAGTGCTGTAAAGCTTTTTTAACTCTATAGCTTCACCTTAAATGTTATATAATAACACTTATCGATGAGTTTCTGTAAATGGAAGTGAATTTCATTGTGCTCCATGTTATGAATTCAATACAGAACTTCATATTTAAAACTAGAAAACTAGATATATTAATAACATTCTATATGCACTGGTAAGAAGATATATATAGACTTGAGAGAGGAAAATCTGATAGAGAATAGGAAAACCAGGAGAGAAAACTACGGCAAGCCCATCGACAGAACAAAATAACAAGGAAAAACTCATCCCTTAACTACTGTCCACTGCATGACGTGACGAACGTATTTAATGAATTGTTCTAAGACTTGTAGCCTTGTTTTCATAAGTGTAACATTATGATGAAAACTCTTTTAATTTTAAGGCGTGTGTGTGCGTGTGGGGGTAGGGGTGTGTGGGTCAGTGGCGTAGCTAGGGGATAAGGGGAACAAAAGCTCCGGGCGGCAATTTCCTAGGGGCGGCAAATTCCTAGTCGTTAATTAGTTTCTAACAAGAAAATTTTACAAGAAATTGTTGCTTTTTATCAAAATAAAAGAAAAGTTAAATATAAAATAAAAAGATCGTTTATTCTGCCAAAACTTCAAATTCCTTATAGTTCTTAAATTCTTTTGATACTAATTCTACTATACTGACAAATCAGAGGCTTTAGTAATATGAGAACTTGACACTGATGTGCTGGTAACCTATTCGATTCTCTAAATTTCAGCTATTGCCGTAAAAGCATAATTGCTGTTCCCTATCAATTTTAATCATTAGCCATTCGAATGCTCTGAGTGACACATTGTTGGAGGTGGGGGAGGAGCGGCAATATTTCGTTGTTAATTGGCCACACACAAAATTAAATCAAAATAAAGTGTTATAAAGGACAAGAAAAGCTAAGATAAAAAAAATAAATGATATGAAGACACTGTATAAAAATAGTGAACTTTTCTAATGCCAAAAAATTAAAAATCCGTAATGAATCTAAAGTTTCCTGATACTTATGCCACAGAGCTTTAAAAAAAACAACAACAAACAAACAAAAAACAACAAAGTGGCTGAAGTAAAACAAACATAACACTAAGGTGTTGGTACGTATAATTGACTTAAGTTTGATTTTAACGTAAGTAAACTACTGGAAACATAATTGATGTTTTATTCTTTTAAAGCAGTATTTTGTAAATTATTATTTTTTTTTTTTTAGTTTTTGGCATAAACAAAACCAATGAATGAAATAGCTTATCTAATTGAATTAAAACTTGGCACAATAAATACAAATGTTGCAACTCATGATTATGTGCTCAACATTAACAAAAGTGTCTGCCATTGGAAGGAATCAGAAAGCGAATTCAAAAATAGACTAAATAAATATAACCAAAAAAAAAAACAAAAAAAAAACAATATGTTGTTGAAAAATAAAACAAAAACAAAAGGGTGATAAGTTCTTGTTCGAATGCTTGAGATTATTCAGTCCTTAGAAAAATTGACCAAGGCATTTTGAGGTCACACAGAGAACAGTACTACTGCAAATGATTGCAAATTTCTGGAATGATTCATTTTCTTGAGAAGTACAACCGAGCTCTCCGAGAACACCGTTTAAAATGGGTTTTAAAAAAGTGTCAACTCAAATTTAAGCTTAGCTCATAGCAATTTTAGAACAGTTCGTGAAAAATTATCTTCCAGGAACAAGATACCAAATATTGCTCAAGGTATTTGATCGCTCTTCATATGTTTCCATTTATGATCAAACTCGTCTATTTGTGTGAAATAGTAAAAATTGAAAATAAAAAAGTAGATGTTGAGTATCTTTCAAATATTTCAATGAAGTAAAAGTGAATCTGCATTAGACCTGTCAACGTACCCGTTGCCATCAGATTACCCGGGTAGTAAAATTCCGCCCGGGTACCCGTGAAAATGTAACTTTAACGTCTATAATAACGGAGGCCAAACTTCGGCTCCCAATCGGCTTTTTTTTTTTTTTTTTTTTTTTTTTTTTTGCGAAATAATTTTTCAAATGAAAATGTTTGTTTGAAATAAATGCAGTAAATTACATCTAAGGAGAAATATCTGTCAACGGGAAATGTATTTTGATACATCTTTTTCTCTCAACGTGAAACAGAAAACGCAAACACAAAAAGTTTTTGGCGCTTTAAAAGAGAATCATATAGATCTAGATAAGGAAAATAAATAATGATGTTAGAGATAAAAGCGGCGTTTGTTAGTAAAAAAATCCCTTCTGTGACAGTAACTTCGCTTTGAAATACGCCGATTGAGACTAGCTAATGTTGTTTATCTACCCCTTCTCCCCCCTTCATTCATATAACCCACACCCCTTGCATTCGCTTGTGCTTCTTGTGGGAACTAACACGTGTTGACCTAGAAAAACCGATGTACAAGGTTGTCTGTATTTAAAGTTAATAAATTAATCAGTTACTAACAATTTCAAATGGGTAAGTCGTCGGCCGTGGGGCGGGACTGCACAGAGATGAATGAGGCCGTGCTTGATATTGTTAATAAAAACATCCCTGCTTTAAACATTAAAGATACTTTGAAATACGCCGACATAGAATTTCCGTATGTAGACGTTGTTTATCTCCCCCCCCCATTCGATTGTGTTTTGCGTGTTCGTTCCCACGAGTGCCTCATTTTTATTTTTTTTTAAATACACAAAAATTTGTACTTTTTTAAAAAGTCAATAAATTAGTTACTAACAGTCTAATAAAATAAAATGACGTTTTGCACCTACGGAGGAGGCGATCATACATTTGTGACGAAGGGGGGGGGTGTGTTTTAGAAATGTGACATTATATCAAAACGTGCAACTTAAAATGAAAATTCCACTTAAAAACTTGAACGCTTAAAATTTATTTACTGACGATTTACATGGATTTACACGTGTATCGATTTAATAGAGTTCAACTTCACATTAAATACAAACTTAAGTGACAATAAAGTTATTTCACAAATGCTCATTTTCAAAAACGAGGTACAGCTATTATGTGGGAGTGGGGCGGCGGCTGGAAATCTTTGTTCTAATGGGGTTCTAACTTTTTGTGACAGCGGCGGGAGGGGGGGGAGGGGGTATAAATCAGCCAAAATCACGTGACGTCACTTTGAGACGTCGGCCGTGTGGTCACTGAGAAATAAGGGGCATGGAAGGTGGCTAGGTTGCATAATATAGCTGTATGAACTGTATGGCGGTGAAAATTATGCGATGTTTTGAACGGGTAACCCGGGTACCCGTTCGAAATTTGGACGGGTACCCGGGCAGCATTTTTCAAAAAATTGACAGCCCTAATCTGCATACGACATATCTGAAATGATTTTGCATGAATAATGATCTTATAATAATGGAGTGCAGAGGCCCAACGTGTGTTAATCCTTCTTCGTGGTTGTAAGGTATAGACTACAAGAGTTCAAGAAAACGCAATAACATAAAATATAAATGTCAAGTCTCGCTCAAATAGTTCATTAAATCTAATTTCTTGACATGGTACTCCAAGTGAAACGAACTCACTAACTATTTTATCATACTAGAACGTTGTTACGCATTCTTTTCCATGTCTACACACCGTTGGGAATATCTAATTGCTTCTACAAGAAAGGCATTAAACATACTCCAAGATACAAAATTACAAAGATACAAAATATTCCATGGAGCCATTTTGAGATAACTTAAAAATCTACAGAAAATCTGATAGAGGCTGACGAAAAGCTCAACACATGAAAAGACGCAGGAACTTTGTTAGTCGCAATTACATATATTTTAATTTTCTAATTTATTTTTAACCATTAGAGACATGTACTTTATGAATTCGATGATGCCCAAAATTATTTACAAATGCTTTGTAGAGGTTACTCACAGAGAAACTAATAGATTACTTAAGGGTGATTTGACATTATCTAAAACTGAATGTGGAGACATCATGTTTTTAATCGAACCTTCCATTGAAAGAACGAGAGAGCAATTTCTTTGATGATCGAAGCGAATATGTACCCGTGTTTTACTCGTTTAGAAAACAGTTGAGAGGAAAATTTTATTCTTCATTAGATGAGATTACTGTAGAAATTCATGTGAGGCTTTAGCAGTTACATAGAACTTGGAAAACGAAAATGATTTGAGTACACCAGCCTGTCTACTGGACTTTGAAATTTTGACTTCAAATTCAAATAATCTCATATGACAATGTCAGTCAAGGAATATTCAAGAACAGTTGTATTATTTAAGTTTATTAAGATATTCAGACTCGAAGTTACCCTGCCTAAAATATTATCATTAATTTAAACATTGCTTACAAATGTCTTAAGTAATCAAAGGCTTTAAAGTAGCTTTTCTAAAATTAATGTACTGAAAAATTAATTTCGATCAATATTGAATGCACCAATATTGTCTAATCTAAAGCTTTTTTGTTGTTGTTGTTGCTGCTGAGCATGGCATGGCTGACAACATTGAGACATGAAAGGTTGTTCACTGAGGAAAAACAGAACTTCAATTTTATTCAAGAAATGAAAGCTTTTCTTTTTATTTGGAATATATAGTGTCATTATTTTTCTATTAAAAACTATAAGTGTATCTTCTTTATAGATGGATTGTGGGGCGGCAAATTCGGGTTTTTCCCGGGGCGGCACATACCCACGCTACGCCGCTGTTGTGAGTGAGTGTGTGTGGGGAGGAGGTGGTTGCTTTGAATATATTTAGACTAGACGCTTGACGCCCCTGTTTTCTTGCCTCTATTTCATATTAAACAGCCTACAACTAATTCGACAAAGATTAACGAAAGTTAAAGTACGTTTTTTCTTAACTGGCTTGTGTTCATTTGCGTTAAATCATATTTTTAACGCAATTTCCCTTGGGAATTGTGTTTATATATTTGAAATGTCCGCTCTTTCTTTTTGAGTTTTGAAAAGCAACTCCTCCTGAACCAAACCAGATAGGGGGTTTGGGTCTTTTGCAAATATGTTAATGAGGTCCCAAGGATGTGCACGGACCAAACAAAATTAACGAAAAGATTTACTGGATTTCCTGGAAAATCCCAAAAACCCGAAAAAATATAAATATTTTGTCAATTTCTCGCCTACCATAACAACTATCGGGTTGAAACAATCGCCAAAAGGTAGATAATTATATTTAGAACAACGTAGGATAAGGAATTTTTGAAAAATCTTTATTCGTTCGACTCCCGTAATTCTAGCAGCTATTTGTAGATAGCAATTATTGTTTTGTTTAGTTTTTAGAATTATTGATTTGAAATTAATTTTAATGTAATCTAGAACGATAGTTAATGGGGTTTTCCCGCTTTGTGAATACTAATGTTAGACTGTTGCACGGTGTGCATTATATTGACACATTCTTGGTGTGACTTAAGAATGATTTCCCTTGGATAAGAAAAAATCGGAAATTCTTTGTTTGAAATTTCGTTTAAAAACTCATTCGAATTTTTATTACTTATTTTTTCATTTCTATTGGATCTCTCTCTCTCTCTCTCTCTCTCCTTCTCTCTCTCTCACTCTCTCTTTCTCTCTCTCTCTCTCTCTCTCTCTCTCCCACTCCCTCTCTTTCTCTCTCCCTCTCTTTTATTTTTATTTTTCTATTTGACAACATCTAATTTCTTCTGACACCTGGTGGTTTGTTGAACGATATCAATAAATAAATGGATTTTTAGTGTAAATAAACAATCTTTTAAAAACAAAGTTCTTCTAAAGGGAACGAACTAGAAGTGATCAATAAAAATATTTTTTAGCTGTAAGTCTAGGAAGGACTTTGCAGTTATGATTCACTTTTACTTAAAACTTAATGAAGCATAACATAGTTATGCTGGTTAAATCTTATTAACTTAAACAAAACATAATAACTCACTAAGATTTCAAAAAAAGATTACACAAATATTTTAAGCAGATTTTTTCCGGGCAATTTTTATTTTTAGAAAAACAAAAAATAACCATTCATAAAGTATGTCAAGCTATTTTAGTTTACAATTTTTGCCCCCCTCCCCTTGTCACAAACTGTCACACATCTTGCCCCACGTAACACTTTCGGACAACTTTTTTAAAATTAAAAAAATAATTCAACTTTCATTTAAAATACACGTGACGTCACAAATGGCCTGATACCCCACCCCCCCCCTGTAACAAACTGTAACACTTTCGTACATCCCTTCCCCCGTCCGGAGCGGGACGTACTTTATGGACGGCCACTTAAACTGAAAGTCATAGGAAAAACATATTCTTTTTATACAATTTAATTATATGACAATAAATACTGGTTTATTTTTTAATGACGTCACTTCCGTCAACCAACAATCACGTGATTATTATAGTCTACCGGGGCAAGCTTGCAGATGTCAAATTTGAAGATTCTGTCCCTGAGGAAAAAAAAATGCAATTGACAAAGATTCTAATGACGGTCTTTATTCGGGGAAGATTACGACTGTTGGGGAAAGTCTTCCATTTTTTACATAAGTACTATTGTAAATTATTGGTATTCTAAACAGGTTTACAATCGGTTTACTCTGCTACTAAACCCCAACCCAACCTTGTTAAATGACCAAAACAAATACCTCCTGTTCTCATCGTTGACACTCTCCACTCCTCTCAGCACGTAGTCATTTGGCACCCTGTAGTTGAGCAAGTTTCCATAAGTGTTGACAAATGGCGTGTACATACACTCGTGAGGCACAAAATCTGCAAGAAAACAAAAAGACAATCATGTGTAAGCTCTAGAATATCATTCGTTCTCAGTTGTAAAAAAAAGGAAATATTTTTATAACATATATTTATAAACTTAATGTAAATTAGCTATTACTGTTCTGGACTTTGTCAGGCGTAGAACTGAATAAATGCAATACTAAATGCACATTTATGTTTATTTTCATAACGTATCACAGAGTAAGACGTTCAAAATATACATTTAAAAAGACTTTCAGTATAGATAGTATGTGAAGATGTTCAGTAAAGATTTTCAGTAAAGGCGTTTCGTAAAAACGTTCAGAATATACTTTCAGTTAAGAAATTCTGTAAAAGGCGTGCAATAAAGACGTTCAGTGGGTAAGTTAAATAAAGACACTTAGTGATGAAGTTAAAAACCTAAGTGAAATCATTAATTGTTTTTCTTGTGTCGCGGTTAAAACACTTGTTTATTTTTAACTCCAGACCACCAATATTACCTTGCGGGTTGCAACACTGGAATGACCACATCCTGTCCAGCTTGGTTCTTTCAAAAATGGATTCTATACCGGTGAGGATGTAATCACTTGGACACTGGAATATTATAACATCGTCATAGTCGTTCTGGTAACCTGCTGAGTTAAAGAGTATGAAGGGTCAAAGATCATCAATATTTATCTATTAGCACTGGTGTTTTTATACATGATGAACAAATTATCGCATCTTATCTGTTACAGACGCTACTTTTATACAGAATATTATTGTTTCCTACGCTTAACCATGGTTTATGTCTATTCGTGCATTTTTATTTGATTTGTAAATGTTAAAATAGCGTTGGTTTAGTCAGGAAACTAAATCCACGCCCCTATTCCAGGCAAACCAAATGGGTTCACTCGATAGAGGAAGAAACGTCCCTAGGGTTGAAATCACCCATTGCGGTATTGCGGTAGCTCATGGTGTCACCCCCCTCACCCATTGCGGTAGCTCATGGTGTCACCCCCTCACCCATTGCGGTAGCTCATGGTGTCACCCCCCTCACCCATTACGGTATTGCGGTAGATCATGGTGTCACCCCTCCCCTATGACTTACCCTTCAGATCTCCTCCGAGTCTGCCAGTGTCAAATAACAGGAAGAAACAGAATTTTACACCTTGTGATGATGGGGTCCGCACCATCCGCACCCCCCCCCCCCCCATATTTACACCTCTGGTTAGAAGTAAGCGCTGTACTGAGCTTTAAATGGTAGTTGGTTAGACAATGAAATTCACAATCATGTTCCCTTGGCTTTATATGCAGCCTCCTCGTCTGATATGAAAAGTATACGATTCTATAGCTGTTATATTTTACAACGCATCAATGTATCGACTTACCGCTCCACTCGCATGTGGTGAGATCCACCCACTGGGTTGGCCGGGCACATGTCATGTTCCACACCCTGTCATAATGGCGGTAGTCATAGATACTCTCTAGTTGTCTGATGGTCTGACCAGACGGACAAGCGAGTTTGAAATAAAGTTCAAAGGTCGTCATCCAGGTGTCGGCGGCATGTGACACCGTGACCAGAGAGGTGAGGAGAGCGAGGAAGGTGGAAAGAAAACACAACATCTTGAGTCTTAAACGGTAATTTGACGTTCTTCATTCACCAGAGTGCCCATGTTTTGTTTTTTATACCACAAACGTTATCTTTGGCAATCTTGTGATACATATTGAGCTTTCGGCATAAGTGGAGCTCTAAGATTTGATCATCGGTGGCTGACAATTTTGCGATACTGGCATGTGCGTAAATACAAGCCTGGCAATCACTGGTGATATTTACGGAAACTGGCTTTGGCAGAAATAGTGTGGGGAAAATCCTGAATGAGAATTTCTGAACGTCCGGCATGTTTAATTTTCACAATGAAATATCAAATAAGTCTCTAAAAATGAAAATTGTATGGCCTTAGAATTATTAAACTGTGTAGCATCTCGCCGCTGAATGCCATGCTAGAAAGTAAAAGTTCAAAAGAACCTGTAGAAATAAGCAAACGTGTTAAAGTAAGGGACCGTCCATAAATGACGTCACGCGATTTGGCCAATTTTTACCCCCCCCCTCCCCGTCACAATTCGTCACAAAAACTTAGTCGTCCAATATGACGTCACAAAGCTTTGATCCCTCCAAGGACTTAAGTAATTAGTGTAAGGCTTCAACCTAATATCGTAACACGCGTGAAAAAATGTAAAACATCGAGAAATAAATTGCAAGAAATCGACTATTTAAGTTTAACTTTTATTTAATGTAGCATGTTTTGACGTGACGTCACAAATCTTGAACTCCCCCCCCTCGTCACACATCGTCACAAATGTGTGGACCCCCCTCCCCCCTAGGTGCGTGACGTCATTTACGGACGGCCCTTATGTTATACAATAGTTAAAGGACCTGAAATTCCTAATCCATTCTCTAAAAAATAATTAGGCTCTAACTCGACATTAGCAGTAATCTTTTTGAACCATCTTGTAAGCGTGCAAAGGGCCACGACACATTTTATAAGCGCTAAACATCTACGTGTAGTACCGACGGCATGCAGCACTAGAAGCATCAGGAACTGACGAGCCTTCATGTAAGAAGATCTCTAGCGTTGTTTGCTCTTGATACGATTATTGTGTTCTTTTCACTTGCGGTGCTTTAACGTTTCATTAGCAACTGATGTAACTCTCACTCAGAGAAGTTTGCTTTTCAATCATTAAAAAAAATAAACAGAATTTTCTTGCGTCCAACGTTCTCACAAGAACTAAAAGGCCATGCTGGTATGTCGGAAAGTGACGCAGTGTTCATAGGCTACAGCTATGAGGGGGATTGTGTGGCAAAATGCCAAGCCATCTTTATTTCTCTTAATTGAAGGACTCAGGGACACCCTCAGCCCCGGGAAAAAACTCAAGCATCACAGAGATGCAAACCCGCGACTCTCGGTTACACAGGCCAAGCGCGCGTGCACTGATTTAGATAATGCGTGTGATTTAGATCAGTGAGATTATATAGTAAGACGATATTGAGGTGCAGGGAGGGGGGTGCGATTCAATTGTGATAAATATAAGAGACTAATTTCATTAAGTCAAAAACCTAACTATGTGCTAATATGTTAATTGTTATTTAAGGGTCATTGGATATCTTGTTTAACAAAGGGAAGATCACACTTCTGGCGAGGGAAGGCCAAGAGTTAGATAACAGACATGTAGAGATCGTGCCTGGAGTCGAAGTGCCAACAACAAAATAGTTCTGTTGTCTTGGAACTACACTTCGTCTGTTTATACTGAGATAGAAAAGTACTTCGTTGCTATATTTTGTACAGGTTCAGGTATTCAGGTCAAGGCCTAATACTTTGTAATGTTCGTTTATTTTATTTTATTTATCGGTAGCGTTATGTGTGGTTATTATCTCATTGACATGGAAAAAATTGGAGAAGATTTTTAAACACATTATTTAGCCAGTAGTTCTGAAACTATTCGAGTCTATATTGCTGCTGCTCATTCATTAACCAGACAGAGAAGAAGAAATGTTGCCCAGAACAATCCGCAAAGAAACCAAATTTCTAGGTTTTGTAACATTGCAAAATATTTGTCAAGCTGCAACAAACCTCCTACACCGGAGAACACAAATATCCGTCCAATGAGCCTTAGGGGTCAAATCAATCATACTATCAAATTTTCAAATTTGTGCCGTCATTACATCCATGTTTTTACTTAGCTAAACAACAACAGGAAATGATAATAGAGGCAGATGTGATATACCCCACCACACCCTGCTCCTTTCTCTCTGAAAATTAAATGATGTTGATTGAAGTGATGAAATACTAGAAATAAATAATTATAAGATGCCAACTAACCTTATATTTAATTACATAGACATAAGAACCTGTTACCAACCCCCCACCCCCCCAAAACTCTTGACATTAAATGGACATGTTTAATGCGCAGATAGCCTATCCGGATCTTCTAACATGCAAAGAAGTTGTACAAAAGTTTGCTGTCATAATAAGTAAGAAAAAGATCAGTCAGCAAATGTGTCTTAAAACTATGGCTTGATAAGAAGAAATGTACTTCTAAATCTTAAATAATTACACGTGACACTGAGCTTTGAAGTTTTAAATATATCTTTACTAGCGATAAACAATTTTAATGTATAATGACATATTTTTGTTACTAAATGTTCGGCAATCAAAGATTGAATTATATTTTCCATGTCACCAAACATTGTAACTGATTATAATTAACATTGTTTATCGCAATTGTTTTTAAAAATAAAAGATGTTCATATTACCGCCTCGTTCCACTGATTATAACGTATATTTTTCGCCCTATAAGACGCACTTTTTCTTCCCGAAACTGGTGGGGGGTGGGGTGGAAGTTGGAGCTTCTTATACGACGAATAGAAAGTATTTGGTTCATAATTTATTTATTTTTCTAGGTTTTCCTGCTTTAAAATGGAGTGCGCTTATATTCTGGAGCATCCTATAAGGAGAAAAACACAGTAACCCTTTCCACTCTTCATCCTACTTGACTAACTAGAAATTGATCTTTATTCTTTATAGAAATTCAAAGAAAATACCCCCCCCCCANTTATAAAATAAAATAAAGTAAAATTAAAATAAATAAATAAATAAAGATTTTGAAATCCACACCATTATTCTTCGATGATTCGATTACAGCTGATAAACTTACTATTTCATTATCTGATTTTGGAGAAGAAAAGAAAAATCACAGAAACTATTAATAGAAAATAAAAATCTAAAATAAATCTTAGGACTTAAATTCCAGATGTCATAATCGAAATTTTAAATCATAGTCATTGAGCCAATCCCCTAACTTTTAACTCAAGAGATCATTTTATCAATTTGACCAAAACCTCTAAATATGACATTAGAATTATAAGAAATATTTTCTTAAAATATCTTTTGCTGGACCCAAAAATTAGCTCACAAATTTATATACAAGTTGGTCAGTCCATTTTTTGTGGAAATACTAACAAATATGATGAGCAAGTTTGTGAACGACCCGTAAACCGGTGAGGTTTCTTTGTTGTTGTTTTTAAAAAAGTCCCGTAAGTTTTTAAAAAAGTACCGTAAGTTTTTAAAAAAGTACCGTAAGTTTTTAAAAAAGTACCGTAAGTTTTTTTTTAAAAAGTACCGTAAGTTTTTTAAAAAAGTACCGTAAGTTTTTTTTTAAAAACAAAAAAAAAACGTCCACAAACTGTTTGAGTAAGAAGACAATAAATTTAAGCTTGTTGTTGTTTTTTTTTTTTATAAACTAATACTAATAACATTAAGTTTCAATTGTGTATTAAATCTAAAGAATGCTTTTAAACATCCTTTACAAAAATTTACATCGTTATTAATTCAAAAGTTTAGAGTCCAAAGAGATTGATTTCTCTTTCTAAATTCCTTTAAAAAAAAATTCCGTATTGTTATGTGAAAGCGTACACAATTTCAAGTCCAGGAAATATATGAAAAAGTGGATGAAATTCATGGGCACAAACAAAAACAGAAATTGGTAGTTATATTCAATTAAATTCGAGGCAAAAAAGCATGACATATGCAGATCATTCGATATATGATATATGTGGGATAAATAAACACGAAGCGTTATGTAGCATTCTCTTTGGCGGGATGCGCTATCTAGATCTTATGATGCGGCTTACACTTCCTTTGGGGAACCTCAACACAAGAATTGAACAGTAGCCCGTATCCCCAAACGATGCAAAGAAGGTGTGCTGTTGTCTCTCTCTTTTGGCGTCTAGCCTATGAAGGAAGCTGGTTGTCGTAAAGAGGGACTGGCAGCTACGTGATGTTCCCATCAAGGATCCATCTCGCTCGGCCATGACATGGTCCAGTAAAATGTCCTCCAAACAGGGTATGGTGACAAAACACCGAACTTTTCGGCAAAGAGCCTTCTTTAAATGAACAAATAGACCAAAGCAACTAAAACTATCAAAGTGAAATTAAAACTAGATGCAGTGAAATCCAGAGCCAAAGAGAGCAATAGCCTATTTTTATGAGATATGTCTACTCATCTACGAGCCTGATTGCAGTCTCACCCATATTTTGTCAGGTAAGTGTCCTTGCTGTCGTACCATCATCCCAGCCTTGGAGCCCTTTCTCAAGGAAATGGAGTTTAAGCCACAAATTTACTCCCAATTAAGTCATTTGGCATTCGTTGTGAGTCTGAGTTGATCCTCAAACTCCAAGCAGGTCTGCTATTTTTTTTAATGTTCTTCTTTTAAACGTACTCCGCGAGCATCTTTTTGTACTGCGTCAAACAACTTTTAGTCAACATTTTCTTTAAGATCTCACCACCTACAATCTCTTTTATCTAAATTTATTTTATTGAAAATAATCTTATTATTTTTTAACACCATTTCTTAAAGATGCACTTTGCCAATTTAATAAATTACAGGTGGGTAGGGATGGAGGTGTTAATTTAGGCGTTTGTGATGTTTTACTATGTAAAGATGTATCGGTTAAAAAAGTTTAAATATATAAAACTTTGCGGTTCCGAATAAGCTTCGTTGGCCATACACGCCACTCAGACCAAAAGAAGCCTCAACTCCAATCTGACTATTCTATTTATTTAGACTCATAATGGAAAACTTAACAGCGGATGATCTCAATAGTTTATTTATTCAATTAAAAGCATTTATCACATTAAAATATTTTCATAAATCTGAACTGATATAATTAGTGAACAATAGATTTTAACTGTGGATGAGAAATGGATTCGTTATAAAGTCATATCCTCCTCTTTTTTGTAAGAAAACGTTTATTTCATCAAACAAAGACATTTATATCTAATTTTTTTAAATTATTGGCGATATTTTTAATTTACGACGGTCCATGTTCGCTTATTTAAACTCACTTTAGTCAACAAACAATGATATTATCTTTTAGTTTGACTGAAACGTGTTCGTTGATGTAAAATCTAATAACTATGTTCCTGTAAATTGCAGAGTTGTTTTGGTGCTGTTGATGGAAAGCCCCAGGAAACAAAAAGTTGAGTGAATGACAAGTGCCTCAAACGGCATGTGCGGGGTTCAATCCTTGCAAGGGTGTGATGCCGAATGTTAAAAATCGAATGGGAAAGAAGCTGCTTGACTTCGTTGTTTTTTTTAAAAAAAATTGAATAAATAAAGGATGATAATGACGGGAGAAGTTGTAGCATCTGATTTGTGGTCAAGGCAATTTTTTTTAAATTTGAAGATAGAATGATTAATTTATAAAACAGAAAATCTTAGCAGAATATGATGTCATCGCTACACTCGCATCCAGTGACAAACCAATTAGGAATGGGACACGTGTCAAGCTCCTCTCCTTGATCTCGTAAGTGTGGTCATGCATACTCTTTAAATGTCTTTATGGTATTTTCAGCCGGGTAGACTATCTGAAAATACGTATCTGTTGTTTTTATTAGTGGATGAAACTTAGATCGTACTTGGAAGTAAAATGTGGTTGATATGGAAACCGCGATTTGGTTGAGATGAACGCGCAAAATTATTTGTTCAGGCACAGTTAAATTAAATGTACAATGGAAACTCTCATAACGAGCATAATTCGTTCCAGAATTTTACTCATTAAACAAAACAATTTTCAGGTAAAAATCAATGTAAGATACATGCTGATAAACTACTAATTTTTCAAAGATGTTTTATTAAAATTTATTCAATTAAAATTACTTACGACTTGTTAAGGAGTGTAACAACTCGGAATACAATTTAGATTTGAAACAAAATAAGTTTCGCCTTCTCACAAATATTGTTTTCGTTAATAAAGTCGCCTTGTGATCGTCTCTCGTTTATCCATATTAGAGGCAACCTCTCAACAACATCAAGAACACATAACCTCTTAAGAATTTTTTCTTCTTCCTGAAACTACTGCAGATCGTTGATTCTGACCGATTGTATCTGCGCGCTAGATTAGCCACCTTGTTCTCTATCGCTTTCAATGATTTTACCTTTTATTTCAACAGTTATTTTTTTCTCTCTTATGATTGTCTTCTTGTGGTTTTTTCTTCGAAGACATTTTAGCAGATGTTATTACAATTTGCACATTTAAAAATTCCGAATACTGTCTGAATATAAAATTTATAGAAACGGGTGATCACACACGAAAACAATACGCTAACAGACCGAGTGCTGAACACAAACTAATGCATCGCCTCGGAAGTCCCGGCTCACAAATGAATATCGGGAAAAAGGGACTTCCCCTTTCTGCGTAACTCGTTATGCGAAATGTCACTCGTAAAGGGAGCAACTTCTTCACATTTTTTCTCGTTGTGAGAGGTTCCACTGTATTTCAAATTTGTACAGCCGCAGCAAATTTATTTAGACAACTGTTGGACATGTTAAGCGTGACATTCTTTGTAATATAGTTTTTGGGATGCAAGCCTAGTTACCCCCACCTCACCTAGCCGGTTGTGGACACTGTCCTCTTCCACTTCATGACCGAGTCAATGTTGTCTTGAACAGGTCCGTCCATAAAGTGGTCGTCTATAGTTTTATAAATCTTTAGTTACGATACTGGTTTTGATACACACTTACTTAGCACGTAATAAAAAATATCATCATCCTTGGCAAATCCTATCATTAATGAAAAAACCAGGGGGTGTTTATATGATTCAGTAAAGCAAATTTCATCTTTCTAAGTTTATCATATAAAAAATTATATGGAAAACGTAATTCTATAAATAGTTGTAATTAAGTAATAGGTTTTTTTTTTTTTTTAATTATTGACCATTACTAGAGAAGTAGCAGGCCAGGTCCCACTTAAAGTTGTGGTGCCAGTGATGATGATGATTAAAAATCTTCAATGACGCGCAAGGATCTAAATTTCCCGAAATACGCATCTCCAACACTTTCCTAGGTGACATAATGACTTAATGCAATCATCTAGTAAGTCGTCTGTGATGAGATGATGTAGAAATGCAAGTTCTTGTTCATAAAATATTTAAAAGGTTTTGAAGCGAATATGATTATTCTTTTCTTTGATTTTATTACCTTCTGCAATCACCAGGAATATATGGGGATAAGTCTCAATCTATACATAAATTGTATAAAAATTGTATACTCTAAGAATTCCAAGTCTTCTTTCCATTCTAACCAACGACCACGCCCTCCACTATAGAGATCTGGTCCAACTTGCAGATGTCGAATTTGAAGATCCGGTCTCTGTGAGAAAATCATAACACGTCGTTTCAATATTGTAAATGTATTTTAAAATAACTGTTCTTTGGAACTATAAGATATCTTAAGTTACCCATGCATGCAGTCTTCGTTGGGATTTTAATAAACCTTCAAATTGATATGATCTTTGTTAACAATCACCTTGTCATTATCCTCAGAGAGTTGAAGAGGCTACTAAGTTACACGAAATCATTATTTTGTTGTTTAAAATATGGCTTCACTACTCTTCTTTGAGGTAGGCGTCTTTTCAATAATTTTATAGTTAGCAATGTCCCTTTAAAGCTACGCCGCTAGGCTGATATCTTTCTCTTTCGTTTAACTTTTTTCATTGCTTATGTTTAAACCAAGTCCCCCTGACCCTCCACCCCTTTTCTCACCCACCCCTTCCCGACAACACTAATTTCAAATTACCATCACCCGTTAGTATCTATCGGACTGAAATTAGCAATTCTAAATACCCACAGTTTCAACTCTCCCCTTCCTGCTACACAGATAATTCGCCTAGACGGCTTTCCATACGCGGCTGCTAATAGGGACCTCCCTGTGAGGGGGGAAAATCCCCACAGCTAATCGAAAAGCTACTTACTCGTGTCTGTTGTCGTGGATGCTGTCCACGCCCCTGAGCACATAGTCGTCCGGAACCCTGTAGGTGAGCATGTTGTCGTAGGTGTTTATGTACGGGGTGTACACACAGCCGTGCGTGACGAAACCTGTGGATGGACGGCACGTGACACATCATTTTATACCCGTTGAATCCCAACCTAGTCTTTGGTCTGAGGATTCGGTTCCGCTTGGTGACATCATCAACATGACTTTCTATAAAGATAGCTGAATAAACATGGCATTGATCTATTCCTAGAACAGGCCCACGTCAGTGACGTCATCAACATGACTTTCTATAAAGATTGCTGTATAAACATGGCCTTGGTCTATTCCTAGAACAGGCCCACGTCAGTGACGTCATCAACTCGACTTTCTAACATCCTTCTCTAATGTACCGATATACTTCGCACAGCTAAAGACTTTCATGAAAAGAATACTTCGCACAGCGTCGCATTAAATGAATGTTCGGTTCTCACATTCAAACGTCCAAATAGTTCATCTTTTAAAAAAAAGCTGCGATTGTAAAATAAACTTAGAAAACTTTTAGGTTTTTATTATGGAATTAGCCACACATTATTATTATTATTATTATTATTATTATTATTATTATTTTATCTTAGACCGTTTGAAAACAATGTTTTTCATTTTGTAACGAAGATAACAGTGTGTCGACAGAGTTGCCTACCTTCTGGGTTACAACATTGAAACGACCATTTTCTGTCTTCGTAACTGTTGTCATGGATACTCTCTACACCAGTGATGACGCTCTCATTAGGGCACTGGAACTCTAGGACCTCATCGAAATTGTTCTGATATCCTGTTGGTTTGGAGATTAAGGGGTCGTTAAGGCAACTGGAGATTTAACATCAATGTTCCCCTTAGACTGCACGGCTGCGTAGGTATCTGACAGACGCCGCATAGAAGTTTAGAATTGCCGTGCAGCAAATTATGTAAAACACTGTACAAAAAAATAGATGCTGTGCAACTTTGCACACAAGTTTTATTTTTACTTTGCACACGGAGGAGCGAACCTTAAAGGGAACATTGTTTAACGAAATAAATTTATATAATCTATTTTAATCCCTTTGTTTTATTATTTTTCACAAAAACACTCTCAGTAGAAATTGTGAAAAATTCAATCAATGATTTTTAATATAGTGAGTAAAATACCGTTTTAAAAAAAATCGTATTTCAAATCCAACTGTAACACCTATGTACTAAATCTACCTTCTAAGACCGTATTTATAGTGTTATAGTGTTATTTTTTTTCCCGCAGTTTGCAATTTTTATTTTTAAACTTTAATATGATAGTTTATAAATGAACTTGTGAAGTGTTTAGTTTATTAAATTAACTATGTTCGCCTGTAAGATTTGCGTTATTTCTTAAAAGAAAAAAAAAACAACTTACCACTCCACTCGCATTCACTGAGTGACACCCCATGGGGCGGGACAGAGCAGCTGAAGTTCCACACTCGGTCTTCACGATGGTTGTCATGGACACTTTCCAGATGTTTCAGGAACTGACCAGACGGACATGCGAACTGAAAGTGAGCATCAAAACTCGTCATCCATGTCTCGCCCTGACCGGAAGAAGCCAGGAAACCAAGGATCACGTGACTTAAAAACCAACCCCAGGCCAACATGTTATGTTGTCAACCACAACTCGATTTGTTAATCGAGAGATTTGACGCGCACTGATAGAAATTAAAGTCCGCTATCATTCTGGTTCACTTGGTTTTTCAATAAAGAAAGCTTATGCAGAAGCGTAGACGTTGTTTTCAATGGCATGGTAAAAGATGATTTTATACCAAGAAAACTTCCTTTGAACCTTTCCTACCTTACTATAAGAGATTTCCTTGGGTGGTGTCGTGCGATTTACACCGTAAAGATAAATTATTGTGATCAAATTATATTTAACATATTTTCTACGGTTTGATTATTTAAAGTGCATTAAAATATATTTTTTAACGTCTGTGACTAATTTCTCAATCCATTTCAGTGTTAGACATATCATACGTAATATGAATGTACTTTATCAATTTTTCAAAGTTTTTATAACACTTGGTGCATGTACTTAGGACTATGTATGGAAAATTATCATCCATTGTTTCAAATATACCTATTGCGTACAATACACAAACGAGGTAGACAACAGCACACCATAATTGACAGATACTTTGAATAATTTCATAACTTAAATATTCATGAAGCCTTGAATGGACAGAAGTCTTGCTTACATTGAAGTTATTTTATGTGGACATTGCCCCTTGCCCAGGGGATCTTTCGGTCTTCGGAGCTCCAAGACACCTTCCTCACAGTCCTTTATTACGCAAATGAGGACTGGACATTGTCCAACAAACAGCCTCTTACGTAGGTTACACGTCTAAAGGGACCCCGGGTTACGAGTACGTGGCATGGCTGACATCTGCTGGCCGAATGCTCTGCGACAATTGGAGATGCGGACATGACAGGCAGCACTAGAACTGGGTAAGAAGTACGAATACCTGTATGGCCATATCCTTATGTTGTGGCTCACCTCTGGAATTGTAAGCCGGCTTATAAGCGATTGATAGCTTGGCCTTTCAAAGCGAAAGGCATAACTTTATTAAAGACAGTAAATTTGTATCAATTTGTTTAAAAAACTGCACTTCTCTGAAATCGACACAGCCATTCTTTTGTTGTTTGTTGGTTTGTGTTTTTTAAACCTGTTTTTATTTATTTTTTAATGTTAAGTATTCTGGGTTAGGAAGATCAGAAAGGGATATATAAATTAGTTTTAATGACAGATCATAAGTGTTATGTTAGAATGGAATGCTTTATACCTGTTTCATGAAAAACAGGAATTATGGGACATATCGGGATATGCTGTCATGTAGTTTTCCATGAGTGGCTCATAATTTCGTATGCAATTTTATTTTTGTTGTTATTTCCCTGGTTGGTGTCATTGACAATGACGTCATCCCGACTCTTATTTTTCCAGTAGACACTCCAGGGTACACTTATGGGATGATGTCAGTTAAGAACAAGGTCATATTTGTGTTATAACCCGTTTAGAGATAAGATGGCCGAGTGCTAGAGATAAGGCAAAAGGTTGAATTGGTTCGAGGATAACAAAAGTAATTTGTAACAGTTGAATATCTGAAAAATATCACAGATGTTGAATCATTCGTACAACACAGAAGTAGGCCTATAACTTACATCTTAGCACTCCACTTCCAAAACCCACTACGGCATTTTTATAGTTTTTGAGGAAAAGGAATTTATGTTTGCTAGACTTAGCAGATTTAATAAGTATTTCATATTTTTAACAATAAAATACAATGGAACCTCCCATAAAGAGCACCTCTTCTAACGAGTAATTGGCAAAATTTTAAAAAAAACAGGGAAAAAATGTGAAAAGGTTGCTCCCTTGACGAGCAACATTTCACGAACGAGTTACGCAGAAAGAGGAAGTTTCCGATTCCCGATATTCATTTGTAAGTCGGAACTTCCGTCCTGATGTGTCTGTGTTTAGCACTCCCTCTGTTAGCGTATTGTTTTCGTGTGAATTTACCCGTTATACAAATGTTGCATTTAGCACTTCTTCGTAATTTTGGAATGTGCAAAGTGTAATACCTGTGCTAAAATGTCTTTGTAGAAAAAAAACAAGAAGACAATCATAAGAGAGAAAAAATGTTGAAATGAAACGTAAAATCATTGAAAAGCGAGAACAAGGTGTGATCGTGGCTAATCTAGCACGCACATATAATCGGTTAACATCAACGATCTTCTCAGGAAGAAAAACAAAATTAAGAAGATAGATTCTTGAAAGGGAGTGTCAAGAATGTCTACCGAACAGGTTAGATTTTCTTGATGTTGTTGAGAGCTTTCTTCTGATATGGATAAACATTATTTGTGACAAGGCGAAACTTATTTTGTTTCAGATCTAAATTGTATTCCAAGTTATTACACTCCTTAACAATTCATAAGTGATTTTAATTGAATAAATTTTATTAAAACGATTTGAAAATTGATTATTTTTCCAGCATGGAACGTTGTATCGTATTTGACATAGACTTGTATGGGAGAATTAGTTTTGATTAACGTGTGCTTCGCTTAACGAGTAAGATTCTGGAACGAATTATGCTCGTTACGAGAGATTCCACTGTATAGCGTATTTAGTAGGTTTTAAATTACATAAACAAAAGATTACTGTAGAGTTTTATCATTCAAAACAAAATATGGCAGTAGCTCATTTTCACGCTAAAATCGACTTTCTACTCCTGTAAGAAAACAATCATGCAACGGGCATCTAAAAAAACAAAATGGCCAAATACAGCTCATAAAAATAATCACATCAAATACATTTCGTAAAACCATAATTAAAAATACAAATATACCTCACAACACTTAGACGTGACATCGCCAGGGCCACATGAAATACATTTCAGCACTTGATAATATAACATCATATTCTCCAATTGAATACATTCTCTGAAATTTGAACAATGTCCACAAATCAAACAACTGCGGATACATTTTGAAACAATATTTATTATATCTAATGTTGTGTCAATGATAAATATCATTTTGATAATGCCGTATAAGTCATGTCAGGAGGTGCAGACTGAACTTTGACCTCTAGCCAATGACAAAGCTCGTCTCTACATTGATTGGATCCAGCTTGCATATGTCAAATCTGAAGATTCGGTCTCTGAAAAACAAAAATAACAAATAAAATTAATAAGCCATACAAATTTTAATACAATGACAGATTAAATACGCCGGAATATGCTAATTAGTGGTCAACCCACAGCTAATACATTTTGTGAGAGAGATGTAACACATAGATAGTGTTAACTATTTACAGGTCAAAGAGTTGCTCAAATTTATCTAGACTATTCTCCCCCTCCTATTCTGTTACATTTTTATCATTTATTAGGTACATGAATTTGAATAAAATGATTCCATTTCAAATTAAACTGTAAAACTGTAATGATAAACTAGCTAGGCCTTTTAATTCATAAATCGAAATGTTAATTAATAATGGTTTCAAGCATACTAACTTAAAAATAATTATATTATCATGTAAATGTTTTATTTTTCTCTCTTTTCACGGCAGGGAATTCCATGACACGTCAGTAGACTTACGAAAAATGTACTATTCGTGAAATACTAGGTGGGAGATTTTTGTTTGCTCTATCAAATTCGCAAGAGATTTATGTTTGGTCGATCAAATAGGCAAAAGATTCATGTTTTTTTAGTAAATAGACGAGAGATTTATGTTTTGTCTATCAAAAAGGCAAGAGATTTATGTTTGGTCGATCAAATAGGCAAGAGATTTATGTTTGGTCGATCAAATAGGCAAAATGTTTTATAATATTTTTAGACTGTCATATATAATATGATTAGTATTTCAATTTCAAGTAGACAGAAGATTTAAAGTGGGTCTTTTAAATAGACAAAGTTTGCGTTATTGACTAAAAAAGAGAATTTTGTGTGGTCTGTCTAATGGACAAGATATTCATTTTTGGTCTACCAAACACACAACAAACTTGTGTTGCTTCATTTAAATATTAAAGATATTTGTTCTTTCCAATGGATACGAGATCTGTGTTTCGATGTCCTTATCAATAAAAGGACTTACTGATATCTGTTGTCCGTGACACTGTCCACACCTCTGAGCACGTAGTCGTCAGGCACCCTGTAGGACAGCATGTGGTCGTAGGTGTTAATATACGGGGTGTACATACAGCCGTGGGTCACCAAACCTGCAGAGGGACATCATCGGACCTTGTGACGTTGTCAGTCCCCAGCGAATCGATGTATTTCGGTCAATGGCAGTAACTGTCTCATAATGTCGGTCCCTGTCATAATATCTTCATTACCGCGTCAATGTCAGGACTGTAAGGTAAACTTTTATCAGAGGTCATGTTCAGAGGTAATTTCTTATACATTTCTTAGTATTTCAATTTAATTTTTTTCTTTTTTTCATCATGAGAATTATTATGAGATTATATAACCATAAACTCTTTCCAGTCGAATAAAAGAAGATGAAAAGACCGCGCTTAGTTGCTTGTCGCGCCGCGAAACGCATTGATCTAATAGTGAACGCGTTTACCGCTATTGTTCTCTGACGCATGACATGCAGTGAAAATCAGGTGTCATTCGTTAGCTTTTTTTTTTTTTTTTTTTTTGAGTTGGCATGACAATTTCACCGTAGTTTCGAGAGTGAGGTTATGACAAGCTCGGATTCACTAGTTTATGGTATGTACAATGATAGATCGTAGAGAACTAGTGTTGTGATATATGTCACGAAGTATTAAAATCTTTATCCGTTGCGCAGAAATGTTCTTATTTTCCTTGAAATTAGTTGCTCTATGATTGTTCTATTCCAACACAACCAGTAGCGTAACAACGGCTTGGCCTTGGGGCAATTACCATGGGCGCTGGCCTGCTCCAGTTCAAAAGGGCGACGCTTTATGTCTATTTTTAAATTTTCATTTATACAAAGGGCGCCAAAAATAAATTAGCCCAGGGCGTCAAAAACCGAGTTACGCCTCTGAATACAACACAACCTAACATAATTATTAATTAGCAATCTTTTTTTTCCATTTTCAATTGAGTTATAAACTTTCAATCTTCTGCCATCACATAGATCTACCACATACGATTAATAAAATAATCATACCCCAAACATCTTTGTAGTTTCTGATAGTGCTAAGGACAATCCGTTGTTCTCAAATATTTAAAAACAATTATGCTGTGTAATTCCCAAATATGTAAGATCGAAATCACACAAAAAGATTGAATTTCTCGATGAAATCAGTACCCCTGAAGGCTAATATTTTTATGTTTTCTCAGATATTTCCAAGTCTTTTGTCACTGCATAAAGTTCATCTTATAAAAATAAAAAGTCACTGTTGGTTACCCTCTGGGACACAGCATTGGAACGACCATCTTCTGTCCTCGTAGTTGTTATCATTGACACTCTCTATACCCGTGATGACGCTCTCGTTCGGGCACTGGAACTCCAGCAGCTCTTCGAAATTGTTCTGGTAGCCTGTTGGGGCGGAGAGTAGTGGAGAGTTGGAAACTAAATTTTTCCATCAGTTTGAATGACAGATTTAATTTATTTTACCAATTTTTTAAAGATTTGTTACAAGATAATATTTTTAATTCACTTTTCACTAACTTAAAGCATTTCTTATGTGAAATAAGACAAGTTCTACAAACAAATTTTGTTATCAAATGAATAAATTAAAGCTTTATTTATTGCCTAATATATAAAAACAAAACTTTTTAACTGATGCCCTCATCAGTATATATAAATAAACACAGTGTTTAATAAAATGTACATTATATATAATATTCTTCCCTCGTCTTCTCTCCTGTATTTATTTAATGTTCTTTGCCCACCATTCTTCATTCGTTTCTGTTTTTTTCCTTTACTTAATTATTATTTTCCTATGATATAGTATGTATTATATAATTTAAATGTAATTTAAACACTTGTATTTTTTGTAGTGATGAAGACAATAGCCGAAACGTTTAGTTGCGTATTCGTCCAATAATAATGCTTTTATTTGTTAGTTTTAATAACGATTTTTTTTTTAATCTTGTATTTTAGAGCATTTAACCTGACCCATCCTTAACAAAATTAAACGTTTGACTTTCCAAAATAATATTATAAATTGTGATAATACTGAATTATTTTTAATACGATTGATATCCATCATGTCAGACAGAGGGGGAAAAAACCAAAAAGAAAGGACTTATCCTTTAAAAAAAGCTCAGGCTAATAAACTAATGAAAATGTAAATAAAGAGCCAGCACCTGTATAGCTTTCATTTTTTTAATAAACAGGTAATATGCTGTTTACTTTCTTGTTTCTTTTTAAATTGCATCTCTTCCAAGAAGAGATGCACCTGTGGTCAAACGGTGGCTCGCGAGTCACATTCAGCTCTTGTGTGTTCAACTTGCGG
Organism: Radix auricularia; assembly: GCA_002072015.1. Lineage (NCBI taxonomy): Eukaryota > Metazoa > Mollusca > Gastropoda > Lymnaeidae > Radix > Radix auricularia. The sequence continues at coordinate 533,049 of MUZC01000267.1, read as the reverse complement.
CTCATAAACAATTAATGAAATTAAAACTTCTCGCTTGAAATACATGATATCAAAACGAATGCAAGTTTCTATTTAATCTTGACTAAAAAACAGGGTTGAAAATATTATAGGCTTGATTTAAAACTGAAAAGCTGAAGGGGTCAATTGGTTTCTGATTGGTTGGTGATTTAAACTGTTAAATATCTGGCTCCATTAAAATCAACATTTCGATGCGTTGACCAATTCTTATAGTGCTACAATGCAGCTCTAAAATAGTTTTTATTTATTTTTAAAAAATTGCTCTCAGTTATAACAGGCCTGGCCACCCCTGATCTATACTTTTGTGATTACCCGCTTACGTCTTCTTACATCGCACATTCGGGTCTTCGTTTTATAATTCAACTGAAACTCCCACCTCACCAAGAGTTTAATCAATTTTTATTGAAAATACAACTTACCACTCCACTCGCAATCAGTGAGGTACGCCCCATGGGGCGGGACAGCGCAGCTAAAATTCCACACCCTGTCTTCATAGTGGTCGTCGTGGACACTGTCCAGATGTTTCAGGAACTGACCAGGTGGACATGTGAACTGAAAGTGATCGTCAAAACTGGTCATCCATACTTGATCGTGTGAGTGGACAGTCAGAAAACAGAGAACCAGGTAAAGAGCGTACGCAACCCAGGCTACCATGGTATATAATAAGATTGTTTGGATCCGAGGTCTTTAAGTCCAGACTGATAGGCTATACAACAATCTCAAACACTTTTTTAAGCATTAGCGGGGGAAGTGACTAAAAAATTTTTTGTTACAATTCACAATCTTTACCGAGCCACCAGTCTTGCGTTCAGGGGCGAATCCTGGCATTTAAATGGCCCGGGATGGGTTGACGCAAATCTCTTGGGTTGTTTAGATGTGACGTGTGTGAAGGTTTTAACAGCCCCGGGCTAGCCTATAAATTATGTGCGCATATTAAGAAAAACATATTTTAAATAATTTTCTGTATCATGATTTTTAAAAATAAAATATTGCATCATTTTTTTTTTAAAAAAAAGGAAGATCATTAAAATTGTAGTGATTGCTGTATGGGGTCTGGTAAATTTCATGCACTTATCAGCGGGAGTTGTACGTGCCCTACTTCTGTTCCGAAAATTTGATTTTAGGAAATTAGAGGCATTATTATTTATTTATTCATTTGATGTTATTATTCTTTTTTACATGATTTGTGAGATAGTCTTTTAAAATTGCGCTGCATAAACTTTTGATACTGTTTTAGAACGCACTATTTCGCTATCTAAGGCGGTGGTCCAGTTGAAAACTGTATGGCTTTCGACCTGAAAGAGGTGTGTTCGATACCCGGGAAAGAAGTAATCATGTATTGTCTTTCTTTCTTTTTTAAACTTATGTAATAATAAGGACAAAAACGGTTTACTATTTTATTAATGTTTTGTTTTATATATATATTGGCTGTTTTGTTTCACAGACTTGACCAATGCTCTAAAAAAATTATCGTGTTCGTGTTTTTGTTGCGGTGGTTTTCAATTCCAAAACCGATCTGGATATTTCATATATCTTCATAGGAAATGACATGTCACCTTTTTTGTCCGTAACTAGTCAGGAAATAGACACCTATTTGACGCGTTTGGTGGAACATAGCAACATACCAAAATTAAAATGACAATTCGAACAACTAATCATTTCTTAAATGACTTTCGGTGGTACGGAAATGATTGGAGTCAATTCATATGATCTCTATTATCGTCCTTTTCTTAATTTTGTGTGTGTGTGTGTCCGATAATCTCGTAGTCGTAGGGGATTCTAATGTTTCCATTAGAGCTTTCTCGGGTCTTGGTAGACTTGGCGGCGCCTATCTCCTCTCCAGGTCAGCGGATGACTTTTTAGCAATTGTCATTCATTAAAATGTTCTATTGTGGCTTTAACGTGGGCTAGATCCCAAGCCCCTCAGCTTGTGAGGCGAGCGCACTATTGACTTCATTATCGCGTAACATCATTGTCTTTTATTGGTCATTTCTTCAAATTGTCCAATTCCGAAGTTACATAATGCAGTGTCCATTGTTTCAATTTAGAATCTCAGAGTTAAATAGTTTAGAAAACTCAATGCGTTTCATTTATCTTTTAAATTGTTTAATGTTAACCATTTTCAGAAACGCTAACGCTCCGTTGTTTTTCTTCACCAACTTCAGTTTCCCCGTTTATGTTATAGTTATACCCAGACAACTTAATGTTATATCTAGTTTTTCTATTATTAAAGATTTAATTTGCTATATAATTATTTCTTAGTTGTATGAGCTGCACGTCACCACAAGGCATCACTGTGATACTTGACACCCCTCCAGGAAGTGAAGTCAATACTATACGTGAGGTCACCACTAGATTTGAAGTCACCACCAAGTAAAACATTGCTTGAGGTGATTTCGGGTCTGAGCTCTTCCGGTCCGACAGGACAGACTTGACGTCACCACAAGACTTGACGTCACCACTAAAGATTTAGTTGTGACGTCACCACTGTACTTGACGTCACCACAAGACTTGACGTCACAATTTGACCTGACATCAAGCTCAAGAATAGAGCAAGCCCCTCAACCACCGGCAACCCAGCTCCCCCCAAAAATGAAATAAATAAATAAAAATGTAAAATTTTGAACTTCTTATCGTGGGTTTAGTAGAGAATTACGTTGGCCCTGTGCCATGTGCCCATTTGTATCATTGGACTAACACCGGTGTGAATAAAGGCCACCGTGAGCAATGGAAAAAGTAATGTAATGTTGGTTTATACGATGCAACCTTTTTGATAGAGTTGTTCCCATCCCCCACCCAAGAGCGTCTGTAACAGATAGGATAAGATAAGATGTGTGACGTCATCATACCACGCAGTTTCATGGGGAGAACTTCAACTGAATAAACACCAAAAGATAGTTGCCCCTCCTCAGCTTTTTCCACCTAGAAAACGTCACTGACGCTCTAGACCAGAGGTTCCCAACCCTGTGCCCGCGGGCACCATTGCGCCCGCGGAACGATTCGTACGTGCCCGCCTCTCACTATTCGACAGAGACAGAATTTGTTTTTCATAAACATTATTTTTTAAAAATGTGATTTATTTTTATTCATTTTTAGAGTTTTAATTTTTAGCGCATTTTCGAGAAGTCGAATGCGGTATTGCACGCGTTTTGTCCGTCCGTCCGTCTGTCATCACCCTAGATCTCAGCATCCATAAGTCCTAGACCCATGATGTATATATGTTTTTTGTCTGTCCTGACCTGCCATTTGTGCATCAACACTCAGTTACTCGATCCGTTAAAAAACCCCGTTAAAACTACCAAAAAACATTGCGAATCGATAGATAACACTGGCGCAGGCAACGGCCGCCATTGCCGGAAGTCTTAGTATTATCAAAAGTAATAGTTTTTTGTTGTTGACGTCATTAGAATATGTGTAAAAGTTTAGAGAGTTTTACATCATCATTTGTGGTGACTTCAATCAAGATCTTAGCGGCCCAGGGGCAGAAATTGAAAACTTTTTCGAAACAAGCTTCAACATTCAACTACTTTCAACAAGATTGGCAACCACGATCTATAAAACAACAATTGACGGAGTATTTGGGCGATTAGCTGATCACAATTTAGAATGTTTCATTTATGAGTCCTATTTCAGTGACCACAAACCACTTGTAGTTAGATTAAAGAGAAAATAAAAAAATTTAAAATATAAAGAAATGACTTTTAAATAAAAAAAATTTCAGGTATATTCATTACACAAGAAAATTCATAAAAATATGTCAAAAATCTAAACACAATTACTGATAACTACATAATGCTGATATCTAACATAAGTACTGAGACATAATACGAAAATGCGCTAACACGTCCTGAGTCCAAAAAGGGATCAGGCTTAACATGATTTTTTTTTTGTCTGCCTAGGTTTATTAAATATGTTCGATACTTGTCCCAATTTGTCTAGCGGCGATCCAGACTGCACTATTTACGCTAGCCTGGAACGGCTAGTGCCATTTGCACATCACACCTTGTACACGCAGAAAACCCGAAGTGAACGAATGGAACGAATGCCACGAACTGATCCGATAAACGCCGAAGGCGCCAAATCACAAGGCACATAACTGATTGCTTCGGCGATCATCGGCTCACTTCGGGTTTTCCGCGTATACATGGAGTGATGCGCAAAAAGTATTCCCCGCCTGGAACCGCGTTGTTGTCATTGTGATTGCTGCCCTGTTCGGGTCGCGACAGTTAGATAAGAGACATGTTCGTCAGACGAAACACGAATTAGGAGTTTTTCTATTTAAAAAAATAACAGGCTAAAAGCGAGGTGCATAATTTATTGTATTCATAAGCGATGATCTATTAATAAACTATTATTATTGAGGAGATAGTTATAGTTCTTGTTATAATATATTTTGCATATAATGCAGAACAGACTTGCGCTATAACATTGATATTATATTGTAGTTCAATTATTATTATTTTTTATTATCTATTTTAGCCCTAAAATGAGTGGACCAAGTAAAAGACAACGAACCTATAATTTTAACACTGACTGGGAGGAATCACATTGTTTCGTTAATTTGAAAAATAAATGCGTTTGTTTGTTGTGTGGTAGTAGCATTGCAGTGCCGAAAAAACATAACGTTGAACGACACTTGCAGACAAATCATGGCACTTTTAATGTTAATTATCCTCTTAAATCTGAAGTAAGAAAGAAAAAAATTGTAATCTAAAATCAAGTCTAACAGCACAACAGACTGCTTTCACTAGACATGTGGAAAATTCTAAAAAGGCAACTATTGCTTCTTTCAAAATATCTCACATGCTCGCAAAAAAGAAGAAACCTTTCATTGATGGTGAGTTGTTTAAGGAACTATTTTTGACTGGTGCCGATTGTTTGTTTGATGGATTTTCTAACAAACGTGAGATTGTCTCAGCAATACAAGACTTACAGTTGTCAAATAACACAGTCACAAGAAGAATACATGCAATTTCAACTGACATACAAACTTAGTTAAAAACTGACTTGGAAATATGTGACTGGTTCTCGCTACAATTTTGACGAGTCAACAGATATATCAGACACCGCACAGTTAGCAGTTATGGTGAGAATGGTGTTTAGTAACTTCACAGTAAAAGAGGATATGTTACAAATATTACCTATGAAAGGATAGACAAGGGGTGAGGATATTTATAATACATTCAAATCATACGCCAAGTCAATAAATATGCCTTTGCACACGCTGTCTGCAATAACCACTGATGGGGCGCCAGCAATGATGGGTAAAAACAAAGGATTTATTGCCCTCTGCATAACGGATGATTCATTTTCAAACTTCATGTCCTACCATTGTATTATCCACCAGGAAGCTCTGTGTTGTAAAATTTTGCCATTTGAACACGTCATGAAAATAGTTACAAAAATAATCAATTCTATTCGAGCAGCTCCTTTGCAACACCAACTTTTCAAGGCCCTGTTAGAAAATACTGAAGATAAAGAACATGATCTTATTCTGCATACTGAAGTACGTTTGCTCAATAAAGGAAAGGTTCTTACAAAATTTGTGAGTTTAATTGAAGAAATAAAAACATTTATAAACGATAGAAAAGAAAATTCTGATTTGGGATTTCTCACAGACATCATGGGAAAATTGAATTCTTTAAATTGGGAGTTGCAGGGTAAAGACAAAAGCATAGCTGAAATGATAAGCTCTGTAAAGTCATTTAAAGCTAAATTGGATTTGTTGATATCACATCTGCAGATCAATTCTCTCGTGCATTTCCCACATATAAAGAAAATGCTAGGTGACAATGAATTAAATGGGACATTATTTATTAAGTATCTTCAAGAGTTAAAAAAACAGTTTGAAGAGAGATTTTTGCAGTTTAAACATATTGAGCCAATAGTTTTCTTCTGTATCAATCCTTTTACTTGCCAAATAAATGTTATGGAAATAGCCGCATGTATTGCAGATTTTGTTCAAGGTAAGACAGAAGAACTAGAGTTAGAAATTTTGGACCTTAAGAATGATATTTTTCTAAAAATCCTTAATGTCAGAGGACTTTTGAAATACAGTGGATAGCGAAAAGTTCACATTGTTGAAGAAAGCGGCATATAAAATTGAATCATTTTTCGGTTCGACATATTTATGCGAATCATTGTTTTCAAACATGAACTTAATAAAAATCAAGATATAGATCTCGACTCACCGATGAGCATCTTTATGATTGTCTGCTAACAGTATCGTCATACTCTCCTAATTATGAAGCTCTGGCCAATGAAATGCAATGCCAAAGATCACATTGACTGTATTATATTTTTTAATTAAATGTTTTCTTTGTATTGTGTGTTTTGTTTACTTTCTTTACGTTTTGTAAATACATTTCTCTGTGTGTATGCAATTTGAAAAAAATGCCAAATAATTTTATTATTTTGAAACATTTTTGATTATTATTTATTAATACGTTAGGACTATAAGAAAATAAGTACATAAATTATGGGAAAATGACAAGTTATGGAAGGAGTTTGTCGATTTAAAATAGGTGGTGCCCGCCACCCTACCAATATTTTAGAATGTGCTCTAGAGTAAAAAAAGGTTGGGAACCCCTGCTTTAGACAATTACTCGCCATCTTTGTTGTACGAATCGGTAAGGAACGGTAAGTCTGGCTGCAACAGTACCCCCCAAAAGAAAACACTTCTGAAACAAGACCATGCAAGCGAAGCTGATTGTGTAGGCGAGGAAGTCAGGAGATAACATGACAACCCGCACGAGATAAGGTCAATCATCTCATTGGTCTAAACACTGGTACATCCGCTGGTCAAATGAAAGCAAACTGTAATTACAATTATTGTTATCTCGATGAGTTGCTGACGTCAGATCCAGACACCACGGGCGTGTTGACCTTATAAAGTCTTCGGCAGTGCAATGAGGTCAATTGATAATCACTGTGACCTTTTAACCCAGCAGTCAAAGTCTCTCACTACCACCCTACTCTCAACACCATCATCGATATAAATCATACATATCCAACACTCAGCCCCATACTAATACATTTATTTACAGTTTTATTCCCTCTTGAAAGTCTATTAGGGTAAGTTTCAGTTAATCACGCATACAACGGAAATGTGAGGCTAGCACAAAGCCCAGCCGCCTTGTTTATCTAAACTTATATCGGGTACCGGTCAGAGCTGGATGGACACAAGGGCACTCGGTGTAAACCCGAGTCTCCAACCCGAAACTCATTTGATTTCTAGCCGAACGTCTGGTGCTTCGTCGCCTATGACGGTAATCTTGTGTGGAGAAAAAGGTTGCAGTAAGGGACAAATTTCATAGTTAGTAATATCCGTCTCTGACCGTATTTTGTGCGCCTTGTTTCAACCAATAATTTCATTATCATTACATTTTATATGACGCTTTCATTGAAAGCGATTACCTAAATCTTCTGACCTCAAAGAGAAAACTTGATGCTGGTAATAATGGCCACTGAAATTAAATAATAAATTTCGAGACAGTTTTTGGAAACTTTACTATTCAGAGAGTTCCTCTTTGCGGATGACGCAATTCTTACCTCGCATACAGAGAGTGCACTCCATCCAAAAACTGGTCATTAAATTCCCCGTGGTTCGTTAGGAATTCACTTACTATAAGTCTAAAGAATTCAACAATTATGAGACAAGGCACAGAATGCCTCTAAATAAACCACTCTAAATTGGATCGTAAATTTTGTAGTCCCTTAAGAAGTGTGTTTGGTATTTGGTACAAAGTTTTGTTAGTGAGCGTATTTGGTGTACTGTAGAAGTTATTTCATATATTGATTAAAAGTATGTCCTAAAACTGAATTTGGAATATTGTCTTATCGAATAGGGAGTATGCACCTTAGTCTACTCCAGGAGTGAAAGCTCTTTTCTTGCTCTATTGGTAAAACAAACAAATCTTCCTTCTTTACATCAGGCATTCGGGCGTCTGATTGTTGGCCAGAACAAACCAAGAAAACCCACACAATTAAATATTCATAACTCTAATAAAATATAGGATTTAAACCATGGATACGCGTAGGGCGCAGGAATCTTCTGTACAGGAGGAGCTTCTGCAATACATAAAGTAAGATAAACTAAAAATTATTTCAGAACAAAATCATAAACTACTGAATGGTAAAACAATAAAATTTAAAAAAAAAACTTTGGTTATGTCACTTATAACATTTTTGCTCTGAGTAGAGGAATGAACCTCCTCTATACTTCCTTATGCCAGAGAGCAATTTGAGCAAGGATTGAATTTATCAACTACGAACTGCAATGTTGTACCGATCGTGATAAAACTCTTATTTCTAAAGTTCTCCTTGCTGTAGTTAACTACATTTGCAATTAAGATTTTTTATGCTCTAAACACCCAAAAGTTTACTTGTGACTTTCAAATTCACAGTACGTACATTTACTCGAATTAGACAACAATTATTTTCTGTCAGTTATTCATTCCTATTTTTGTTCTTCATAATTGTGTTGTTAATCCCATGGAAATGTTAAAACATTCTAACATCTTTCATGATCATTATGTCACCAGATCGCTCCACTGACCTTTGAATGACCTTTTAACGACTGATGAGCCACTTCCTGGTGTTCGATTAAAGTAACGTTTCTTAACTGACAGTTGACCCTACATATATATTTTATTTTATATATATTTTCGTCTCATGCACTTCTATTTTATGTAATTAAGTAAATTTTTTCTCTCTTGTATACAGAGTTGAATCATTGATGATAGGTGTCTCAACGTATTTTAATTATAGATTAACACAATTAATTATAATTAATACTGGGAGCATTGGGCCAAATTAACTGTATTTTATTGAAGATACTCCTAGGCAACTGAGCCAATGCTAAATACTTTCGCGAGAGTGTACTCAACAACTTTCTAAAGTGTTTTGGGTCATCAGTTACTAAAATATGTTTAGATAGAAATAACACGAAATTAAATTCCCCGGGGCCCGGTCGGTGCAAGCAGTCAATTTTAAAGGACCTGCTGATTTTAATCACATTTTAAAAAAAAAAAAAAAAAATGTATAATATTTGCTTGAAATAAAAGACTACTAAAAACATGAACACTTCTTTCATTTAAAATTTTAATTTGTAAAGCATTACAAAGTGATTGCCCTATAAATAATAAATATATTTGTTATTTTAGTCCAATCAGAATTGGACATTTCATTTTTTTGCATTTAAAACAAGTTCAAACGTTGTTTTTTTTTTAAAACTAGATCCAAGATTACTTTTATCGTAAACTCAATAACGATCGTGTTCAAACAAATCAGTTAAAAATAATAAATAGATAATGTTTATAGCGCTGTATCACAGTAAGGAACTGGGCTCACCGCACTTTACATGAAGATAATAGAATGGCCTACATCTAAGTATTCAATAAATAATCATATAACAATCACAAAAAGTACAGTACGTTACACATAAGCTCCTTTAATCATAAAAAGAAATGTTTCATTAACTTTGGCAATAAATTTTGAAAAGTGTCTCAAGTGCATTCTTGAAGTATTTGGTTGTTGGAATTATACAGATGTTTAATGATAGAGAATTCAATTGTATAGCTGCACAAAAAGAGAACAAACTTTCGCCAAATCTTTAAGTGCGTGCCTTAGAAATAGGAACAGAGAGAATGCGTGTGTTTGCAGAAGAGCGTGACGACTTGGTGAGTAGACCGAACAAAATTCGGTACGATAGAAAGGGCATGAGTCGAAAAGCAGTTATGTCAGAGAACGGTCAGTTTGTAATCATGTCGGGCTGGTATAGGTAGCCGATGTAGTGAGTAAAGCTAAGTTCAGTTAAACACTTCCTAATGAAAGAACTTTGACAGTAAATCTTTGTTAAGCCATGAAAGTGTTTTAAGCCTAATACTACTTATTCATTAAGATTTATTATCTTCAATTTAAACATATCAAAAGCAACCTTTTTGTGGTGTTCACATCTCTGGCATAACGTCCTTTAGACTAGAATTGGTGATGAAATCGAGCTCTGGCTAATGAAAAAGCTTGCAATACACGGCTTGTTGCTAAAGCTATTTATCGTGCTGTATCAATATTTGTAAGCCGTGGTTTCTTTGACTTTAAAACCGCTTTTTTTTTTTTTTTTTCAGAACATGAATTTTATGTTTTATTCCATGTGTTTGTTCTACACTAAGCTCCTACCAATCACTGTCATCTTCCTTGTCCCTTAATCCTTTCATAAATCTCTAACTTACTTTTACTTTCCAATGTACATATGTGTAAAAAAAAAATTATTAAGAAAATGAAATATGTATGTGGGGGGAGGGGGTTCATTTTTTATGTTCGGTAAAATATAGTTTTTTTGCTGACACATTCATGGTTTCTTGTGCCTTTTTCGAGTTTTACGTGCCTTGTTTATTTCATTAAAAATTACATTTTATAAAATATTCGGCAAATTTAACGTTACACATTTCATGAACATGTCGTGTCTTACTGAAATTGTTATCATTATACTTCCATGTAGAAATGAACATTCTGTGCTGATATCAATCTTGACATTATGTTTGCTGTTAGTCTGGTATCGGTGCTCAGCAACTGACATTGTTGCGTAGAAACAAACCAGTTCACAGCAGTGCACCGGCTCGCATTTGTGAACGAGACACATTGCTGCACACACTCCTTTGACGTCACCACACGAAATGATGACATAATCGCAAAATTTAAGATGTTGTCCGGGTACCGTGAAAATTTGGTAGATCGTTCCAATGCGCGGCTAACCATCACTTCCAGTTCACAAACATGAAATGGTTCATTGGTGTAACTGCAAAAAAATAACCCTTTAAAAATAATTTTATGACATTTGATTAATTGAAATGGGGAAAAATTAAGATTTTTAAAGTTTAATAAAAAAGACTTTTCTAAAACCAATGAATTGTAGTTTAATAATATTTTCCAGTACATTTTTAAGTTAGACTGAGGAGTTGGAAAACTTTATGTGGGAGCTAAAATAAGGCAAAAGATCTCTCCCATGACTGATTTATTACACCTACAAAAGAGAAAGTAAGAATTGATTCAAACATTAAAATTAGACACCAAAATTAAAAGTCAAGGACTAAAAACTTATTACAAAGTTATTTAATAATATTTGTTATCTCTTTCGTGTCACTATTTTCCACGAGAGCTGTATACTGAGGATCCCTTGCTTTCATAAGCGTCGCAAGGAAGTTTTCCAGGTGGGGGGCACGAGAACGCGTTTTTTAAATTTATCTATAGCTTTTGAACTCATCATTTAGTAGACAAATTCAAGAAAATTGGAACAAACGGGGTCCCATCATTTCTACATCCATATTTTGCGGCATGCATAATTTAGCACTTCGTGGAAAAGAATTAAACGCTGGTAACTTTTATGACCTGTTAGAATTTTGTGTTGAGCTTGGAGATGAAGTTCTTGGTATTCATTTATCAATTGTTTCTTGTAGTGCCAAGTATCTCGGCGACTACACATAAATCTATAATTGAAATGTGTGGGTCTCTCTTGGGTGAAGACATTGTTCGTGAAGGAAATAATTAAGTTGCATTTTTTATACTTGCCGACTAGACAAAGGACATGTCAGGCTTTGAGCAGATGTCACTTGGTGTTAGATTTGTCAAAGAACAAAATGGGAAAATGATGGTCACAGAAGAATTCATGGGATATATTCCAATAGTCGATAGAAAAGCTATTTTTAATGACGGTGTTTAGCCAACACCGTCATTAAAAATTAATTAGAATTTGGATTAGATATGACAAAGCTTGTTGGTCAAGGATACATCAGATGTTCAATAATGGCAGGTAAAGAAGGTGTCCAAGCAATAATTCGAAAAAAAAGTACCCAAAAGCAGCATTTGTACATTGCAGTTCACATAAAGGAAATCTTGTCAAAAATTTAAGTAATGTTAATGCTGTACGAAACACAATAGGAAAAATTAAGTCAATTATAGTGTTTTTCCGAATAAGTAATACGCAAAGAAACCTAATTCCAAATGTTCCTTTGCTATGTGAAACAAGATGGACACATCAATATAAAAACTTGCTGGTTTTTGCTGAAAATGTGACAGAAATTGTTAAACAGTTGGAAGATTAAGAACAAACTGGAAAAAAACAAGCAAGCTGCACATTAGTTACTTTATGCTGCAAGAAATCTACATTTCATGTTTGTTATTATACAAACATATTCATCACAGCTAGAAGCTGTGGTCCAAAAATTGCAGTCAGTGCATTTAGATTTACTGGCAGTACAAAAATACATTGTAGAATTGTTCACTACATTAGCTGTTGATCGACAGAATTGTAATGAGAGGTATAAGAAAATTTTTAGAGTTACGAAAGGTGTTGCAGATGACATTGCTGTCGATATTCAACCTCCAAGAAAAACTGGAAGACAAATGAAAGGGAAAATCCAAAAGTTGATTTGCCTGAGGATTAACTTAGAATCCCTGGGGTTTTTTTTATACCCTACCTTGATTCTATTATATCATTACTGGGAACTCACTTTGTGTAGAAAATAAACCAGCATTTTCCCTTTTAGTTTTGAAAACCTTTTTGATGACAAAACTAGACAGACTCGCATTTAAGAATCAAGCCAGGGCTATTGCTGAATATTACGCATTTGACAATTGAATCGAGGGGAGTGAAACCTGGTATGATATATGGAAATGTAAAACTATTAACGGTGAAAAAACAGAAATTATGACTCTATGCGAGGTTTTAGATGGAACCAATTTTTTTCCTATGATTAAGATAACTTTTTTGACAACATTGGCTCTTACGGTAACAACATGCGCAATTTATAATTGTATAAATTATTTTATTAGCATAGTAACTGTTCGACACTGAAACCATTATATAAAAAATTACAGTAATGTAATCTTTTATATTTGCAGATATAATTCATTTTAATGTTTTATCTATTTACACTGTCTTCAATGTCATAAACTTTCAGGAAATTTAATTCAGTTTTATTGTAACACCTTTATGAAATTTCCTTAAAATTTAGGGGGGGGGGGTGGGGCGCAAACGACCCCCTTGCTTCTCTTGAATACGCACATGCCTGCTTTAGATCGTAGTTAATTCAATCGATAATTGATATATTCCACTCTTGTCTCCGTTGTAAAACATTTTCGTACTTCAAACATTGTTTTGGTTATGTGAATTGTTGATATCGTAGTCGTCTCATTTCATATCTGTCAAGTATAATAGTTACAAAAAAAACAGCTGAACAAACCTGATGAAGCGAACAAATCGTCCAGTGACGGCTGCCTGACATTTCCATGTGTAAGTTCCGATTGGAACAGGCTCTGCCCTCCTGAAACAGACATCACCGGAAATAAGGAGAAAATCCGTCCGTAGTCTCGGGTCCACGCGGAAGACGTCGATCCTTCGGGCAGCTGTCGCATCGTCATCACTGGAGTGGAAGAAATTGAGATGCTCAATTTATTAGAAAATCACTATGAAATGTTGATAGGACATGTTCCGTACACATTCGAAAATAAATATTGATAGGACCTATTCCGTACACACATTCGAAAATAAATATTCAGCTTCCTATTAGTGGATCGTAGTTCAAGGAATTATTTCATTGTTGTTTTTTTTTGGGTTTTTTTTGGTTTTTTTTTTAGGTTTTTTTTTAATAAGATGATGTAATACACATAAAAAGACGTTTAATTTATAACGTACTTTTCTTGGGCGAACAATATCATGAAAGTCTTACAGACTGAATGTTTTCAATACTAGCTGACCCATCGTGCGTTGCAACTGGCATCCGGGCTGAATAGCCACTATCAAAACAATGACTGTCATAATAGCGACTTCACAAAAGCGATTGACTGTCACATCAGCTATTGTCTTAATGGCGACCGCATCATAACAGCGGCTGTTAAAATAGCAACTTTTTTTTTCTTTTTTGCTTGTGATAATTTTTTGAAAAACTTACTGTGCCTAGCCTACAATGGAGTTTTTAAAAATCAAGAAAAGCAAGCGACATGATATGCTATGAAGATTTTTTGTATAGGAAGGACAAAAAAAAAATACAATCAACTGGGGGTGTTCCAAGGCTGGCTGCGATGGTCGTTTAAGGACCTTCAGTATCGTCAGCAACAACAAACCCCAAGGAACAGTGGCGTCCACATGCATCCACCAAATCCCGTGGAAGTGGCAGTACGGAGAGTGGATTTATCGAAGCTCTAAGGCGGGAGGAAGCCCTTCAACGCACAAATCTGATCCAGCTGCTACAAGGTTCAGCGAATGAAAAATACGTGACAATGAAAACACGGATCACTGCTGTACAACAGCGTCGAGATCAGTATGATCTACTGCAATACCTTCGAGCATTTGTTCATAATTTAGAGATAAAAAAACATAATTTAAGTAATTTTGTCTTTTCTATTCTGTTTTACTTCTTATTTTCAAATCATTTAGATCTACGTAGTATGTACCTTTAAGATAAATTAAATGTTATTTTCAATTCTTTGTTGACATGATGTTTTGGCATGTAGCATAAAAATATCTACTTCCTATGATTCTATCGCACTGATATTTTGCACACAGACTTGCGTCACAGAAAAATGCATTGTTTCAAAATTTCATATTGTTCGAATGTACCGTAATTAAATTGGTGAATTTTTAGTTTATCATAATATAGCATGTGTAGTCGTCTGCTTTAGTTGATCTCAACGGGTCACTGGTTTCACTCCAGTTTTTGATGTCACAGGGTCTGTCATGGTCTGTCACGGTCTGTCACGGTCTGTAACGGTCTATCACGGTATGTCACGGTCAGTCACGGTCTGTAACGGTCTATCACGGTCTGTCACGGTCAGTCACGGTCTATCACGGTATGTCACGGTCAGTCACGGGGTGTGTATTATATTGAACGTAATCCATACTTTTAGGTATGTCTCATATATAAGAGATTTAATGTCAAAAACTTACTTTTTATGGTTTTTAATTACTTCTTTTTTCTCGCGGTTGAAACCACGACAGACAGACAGAAAAGTCGGTGTAGTTAATATAAGTGATTTTAAAAAGGCTAGTGTAGTAAAGAATTTCTAGTGCTTTAAAAAAATGTGTGAAATATAGAATTAAGTAATTAATTATATTCGTAACCAACAAACTTTTTAAAAAATCAATTATAAATTTAAAAATTTATTGTTTAGAATACATTGCCCCCTACCGGTTTGTAAAGATAACTTGTTCAATGACGTATTGCCCCTTGAGGTCAACCATCCACCAGGATGGGTTGTCGTTGCTTGTTTCGGCGCATAAAAAATGAGTTTGGTTCCTAGCTGGCCTCTTCCCATCATTGCCCAGATATGATGGGTGAAACAGTGAGCTCTGCCAGGTCGGCTTGAAGAGAGCCGCGTTGTAAAGGGACTCAGTAACAGAGAAGGACGTGATCCACATCAGAAGTAATCGAGCCGTCGGCGCGTCCATTGCAGCAGAGATTTCTTTAGAAGACTAAAAGAAGTATTAAGTTATTGTGTAGTTCAATTAAATAAAGTGTCTTCTCGAGTTTTGATTTGGAGTCTTGGGCGTTCTGATTTGATTTATGCTCGCAATCTGCAGAAAAAGATTATATATTTTATACATATAATAGAGAGAGATAGTTTTCCTGGTTTCTTGAGGCAACCCACTTCACGCCCGAATTCCAGTTAGTTCACAATTTTATCAATTCATCTTTTTGTAAGATATTACTATCTTGTTCTAATTTAATTTTTTTATAGGTTATACAATGATCAGAAAATAACATAACTTTATATAAATTAAAAATAGTAAGGGACCTAGTAACTAGCACAGCTCCTTGTGGAACTGTTATTGATGTTGATTTAGATCCATTAATTATTAGTTTTCTCTCTCCCTAAAAACAAGTCTTGGATCTATTACTGTAAGGGACCTGAGATTCCCAAGTACTTAAGGTCTTTGAGTAAACTGCAGTTAACTTTGTCAAATGCTTTTGAGAAATCTAGTTGTATTGTATCTATTTGTTGTTTTTTTTGTTGTTGTTTTTTTTGGTGTTTTTTTTTTATATCTAAGCCTTTTGACAGTCCCACTATTAATCCAACTCATTGTGTCTCATTGATATTAAATCAAAATATCCATATTTGAGTATGTTATTTATTGCTGTTCACTTCTTTTTCGTCAACATTAACTTGAAAATAATTCCTCAAATAGATCATTAGTATTGCATAATTACCTTCAAATTCATTAACCTCTCCTTCTCTCTCACTCACTTTCTGATGCACTCCGTGAACAAAACACAAGCCACTGTATTAAACTTCGAGAACTTTTGTTAGCGGGTATCGAATAAACACAGACTATGCTCCAGCGCCGGTCATGGGATATGGCGGCATTGACAAAATACAAAAGAAACACGGTGAATGCTTACAAGACCAAACTCTTTCAAATGCATTATGATTTTTCTGATCTTTGTGCGGCAACCGATCCTTTATTACATTCCACCCTTTCAACTTTTCCTGGAGTCTTTCAAGCAAATCTGTCCTTTCCGTTAAGATTAATCGTAAACTACGTTAAACAATGTTCCTTTTAAGATGCGCGGTACGGACAGCCTCGCAGATATCTGATGGTCGCAGGGAGACTTCTTTTTAAATTAAATGAATTCTTTATGGTTTATATCAGTGGTTCCCAAAGTGGACCTCCCGGGGGCCCTGGTACCGTTCAGGGGTCCGTGGAACAATAAAAATTGATTTTGGGGTCACTGAACAGCGCAAGTTATAATATAAAAGTTAATTTGTGATCCATTTTTATTATTATGAAATTTTGAACAAATAACAATTAATAAAATAGTATCTCAATTCTTTTTCTACTAATTTAATAACGATCGTATGTGTTATCATTTACGGAATACATAGTAGTTTTAACTAGAAAAGAAAGTAGAACTAAGGTAATTTCCACAGCTATAACCAATCAAAAAAAAAGTGTACCTTGTCAACAAATTTTTATTTCAAAAGGGCCTTACTGCAGCATTTTATTGAAAAAGTTAATAATCATTTACAGTGTTTTGTTACAACAGATATGAGAATGAGTGAGCCGAAGAAAAAAAACAGAGACAATACAGTGTTGTTAAATATTTGAATTATGGCTAAATGTTTGAAAACAGATATGAAGGTGAAATATTATTTACTGAATTTAAAATATTTTTTTAATTAAAACTATACTCTTGACTTTATGGCATTGAAGATTATTTGTTCAACATTTTATGGACAACGATAAAGACTACAATTGTTTACTTATTTACACTTAAGTACGTTGGTTATCAAAAGGTGAATATTTAAATATATTTTATCCTCCTTTGATTCAGCGTTGAATTTACTTAAAGCAAAGAAAATTATTTGTTACACTATTAACTTTAAAAAATTACATATAGGAATGATTTATTAGCCTAATTTGAGATTTTGAACGTGAAAGTAACCAATTACATTTAAACAAAACTATAAACATAACACCTGCGTTTCTTGCAAAACTTCATTTTTCGGGAAGAGGAAAATTTGCTTTTTCCAAATTTTTCGAAATTGCAAAACAGAGATGAATACTTCTTTCTTACTGTCAACACTTAACGGCCCTTCATGCATTGTGATCCAAAGATTTGAAGACATTTTTCAATTGGATATTCCCGACTGGCTGTTGAGCCCTTTCTGTGTGGACAAACTCAAATCCCGAGCAGCTTATTGAATTATCTACAAATGAGGAACTTAAACCCCTTTTTTAACAAGGATCCCACAAAATCTGGTAACAAAAACAGGTCCCAATTTTATATCCAGCATTATGGGTCATAGCACAGAAGTTGACTGCTAAATTCCCGTCTTCTTATTTGGTAGAGCAAGGATTCAACGCCATGGTATTCATATCACTCACTCACACACACTCACAAAACAGACTAGAGATTAGCGCCCCTGGGGATTTGTGGTTGCTACTAACAAACATTGAGTCGGACACAGAAACACTCAAAAATTTGAATCACGTTCATGTGGGTTTTTAATTGCTCTAAATTTTAATTTAAAGTTATAATTTTAATAAATAGTTCTTCATCCAAATGTACTTTTTGGCTTTGTACTTTTTATACTATGTATTTATGTATATATTTTTTTAACTTGGGAACACAAGTTTTGGCTATAAAAAGAGTCCATTGGTCACAAAAGTTTAAGAACCACTGGTTTAAACAAAACCACCACTTTTTAATTATAATGAATTAAAAAATAGGGTTGCATAACATGTATGTCCATTTATCCTGCCTGTCCACAATACTAAAAAAGTTTGAGCAGCAAGGATGTAGATAACGTCGAAAGTTTTGTACAACGGACAACATTAAATTTCTCGTATTTTTTCTGCAAAGAACACATTCCTATTATCACTGGAGTGGAAACTATGCCTTCGGCGTTAATGTATGGATAATCAAATGCATAAGCATTAAGTTCACCTTCCAGACATTGGAGGTCTATAGGGCAAGTGAAGCAGCGTTCACAAGTTTCTATAGTCACGGCTTACGAGGGGATTGTGTGGCCAGCACAAAACCCAGCCGCCTTTATTTACCAACGTTATGCCGGGTACCCATCTGAGATATGTGGACTCAGGGTCGCCTAAATGACGGGAGAACTAGCTGCAGCATTCATTGAGACTAGAAACAGAGACTTATGGGATTGTTATACTTCATCGGCTAGCAATAATTCTTTACCATCCTAGAAAGGTAGAGTCGGTAAACAAATATTAATGAAGTCAACAAAAATATATAGGCTGAAATAACTAATTTTTAGGTGTATATTTCGATGTTCTAATAAGTAACTGAACTGTATTGTAACAGATGCAACCTGGTTAAACCCTGGCAAGTGTACGCAGAGGTCTAACAACGATTTGGCATATGGCAGACGCCGAGGGTGAAGGCTTATCTAGTCTCTTATGAGATGTTTCTTTAATTAGACTTTCATTGTCATCTTTGATAGACATACAAATGATAAGGAATTGAAATATTTAGACAAGAGTTTATGAAAATAAGAGAGTAAAACGATTTATTTCAATAAAAAGCTGCAGTTTATTTCTTTCCTTGCTTCTTAATTGTATTCGGCGCATAAAACATCCCATCTTGAGTTCATGCTATAAATATCAAGGGAAAATTGTTTCAAGCCCTTCTAAATTATAGTGGCTAAATGCCTTGCGATTCTGAACGTTTTCAGCCATGAAAATATTAAGTCATCGGCGGCTGTTATTGTGTCTGTGTTTAGCGCATCATTCTGTTCTGGTCGTGAATTGTCTTTTCAATGCTGCTCTTTACAAGCCTGTCTGGCAGAGTTCGACATACCCGGGACTGCCAGCGTATATCGCTAATGACGGTATTAGAATTCAATACGCAGGATGTAAGTGCCAGCATACGCAGATGGATAATCCAGCCTGGTGGATGGTGGATTTGCAAGGACAGCACTTAATTGAGCAGGTCATTTTAACCAACAGGTGGGTATGTACAGTCACTTTATGTTTCAAGCATAGTTTTCCTCCGCTCTTCTTTCACGGCCTTGATTGGTTATGTTATGTCAAATTCAAACGCGTAAATGAATTAAAGATTACCTTGTACACTACTGTCAGAGTTATTTATTGTGAGCCAGGGCTGTGCATTTTTCAATCAATATTCAGTGTAGATTTTTTTTTAAATTGTAACCATTTCATTGATATTTAATTGTTGATTTATGCCTACTTATAGTTCTAGTTTAATGATCCATACAGTAAATAAGGTTAACAGGATTTTATAAGATTAGAAAATGGGGCACTTGATTACTGACCTAACAAACTAAAAATGATTTTTAAAAATTGTATTAACATTAAAAAATATTTGTCAATTTTTAAAAATGTGCTTTTTTATATTTAATAAACGTCTAATAAATCATTGTCGGTTTTAAAGGGATACATATACTTTATCTATAACTACAGTGTAAACAATATTTTCAGCAGTCATTTCAAAACATATAATGAAGCTAACAGACAAAGTCATACATTTAATTGCTACCTCTACTTTCATTTCAAGGTATACTAATTGAACATATGTCTTTGAAGCTATAGTTATCTTGCATATGTTCCCCGAAGGCTTCGCACGTTCCAAATCGACCTCTTCACCATCGACCCCAGAAAGTATGACAACTTTGTCAACATCTCCGGTGAGATCTGTTACAACAGAACGAGTCCTGTCTGTTGAATACCTCCCCACCTCAATTTTAGAACCTTTACATATTTTAGAACCGTTGAGGGTAGGGGTAGGTCCATCAACGCAACAGGGACGCTGTCCTTGAGATGGACAAAGATCCATGATGGACCATGGAATATTCCATAGAATTAGTAATAGGTTAGGACGTGGAAGTTGGCCGAACGTTCTCAAGGTCATGCATGTCAGCGCGTGATAAACAGTTGGTACACGCCACTGACCAATCAGATGAGAACGGTCCGCTGACCCACGCGGGGCCAGGGGTCCTTAAATACTCGAGCCAACCCTTACAGTCGCCTCTCTCTCAGAATATTCGTAGTACACCAGGTCTGTGGTGTGACGGGCGAATAAGAGTTGAGCCTAGCTGAAAGTTTGTTTCAGGTAGTTAGTAGTTAGGAGCTAGTTAGGAGTTAGTAGTTAGGAGTTAGTAGCTAGGAGTTAGGAGTCAGTACGTAGTTAGTACTAGTAAGTTGTGAAGCCAGTGGAGTGGCGAGAAACCATTAGGCTACAATCTCAGACAGGAGACGTGCTGAGATCTGGAGCGAAGAAGGGGACAAGGTGGCCTTACTTCACACGTGGGAACCCTTGCAGTCAGTGACCACCCTGGCTAAGGGGCCGACTGCCAATCATACTGACCACGGGACAGGACTGCGCTACGCCTGATTGGCCAGACCTTAGCAGTAGCAGTTCAACCAGTCTCTTTGGCCACGCCCATTCCACGAGGGAAGTTGGGGCATCTTAATTTAGTATATGTATATTTACTAATGTACCATGTATATATATATATATATATATATATGTTTATAATGTATTAAATATTTTATCTCTGTTATATCATATACACAGAGGCGTTAGTTATTATTATTAGTTGTATGTGAACATATCGTTATATATATTAGTATAGTATAGAATAGCCAGTGGAAAACCCTAGACATAGTATTCAATATTAGGGGCTCTGCGTTTGTGCGAGCACCCAGTACTCAACACTGTGGATAATGGAACGTACACATGGAACTGCATAACATCGGTCGTTGGACGGTTCGTCCGCTTGATCAGGTTTGTCAACGAATTTTTAAAATATGAATTGTTAAAAAAAAGTCATGGTTAATTTGGTAGTATCGGAAAAACAAATATTGCGTTAGGATAAATAAAAAAAATGTAATCCACTTTGACACTGGGCGATGTTGCGTACTGGGTTCTGTGTGTAATAAGACCAACGTCTCGATTCTTGTCAATAATATATAATTCTTTATTGTTGCAATATTACAAGTACAGTCACTGCTTTAATAATACAATACAGATCAATGACAGGCCTCAGGTACACCCAATAACAGGCTAATTCCTCACAAGTCTCAATTCTCCTGATTGTCCCTACATTCGAGCACACCTCGATAAATGTTTGACAATCGCTCGACCGAGGACTAACTCTCTCGCCTATAGCCTGACACACACTCTACACACCAGTCTCCTGCCCGTTGTATTGGCCTCTACTGCCCGCCGCACTGAGCCCCGTCCCACACTATATTATATAGCACTGAATGAACTCCCCAAAGTCATGGCTGTGAACACTCAGTGTTCTGTTTACCGAGCAGTTCGAACATCGCTCACAACTATTTCGCAACAACTTCCCTCAGTGATTCTCATACCTTGACAGGTTATAGTTTGTTTTGTTTTTTCTAAAAATTGAGTTTAGTTAAATTTCAAAAGTTGTTTGTGTGTCCTCGTGATCGTAAGGGGTTGCAATGTTTCCATTAGAAGTTTCTCGGGAGTTAGTGGACTTGGTGGCGCCCATCTTCTCTCCGGGTCAGCGGAGGAATTTTTTGCAATAGTCACTCATGAAAATTGTTATTGTAAATTTAAGGTGGGGCTAGATCCCACGCCCCTCAGCTTGTGAGGCGGGCGTACTATTGACTTCGCTATTCAGTATTTCAAAACTTGATAGGAACCAAAAGGTTAGAGTATATTTTGGCCAGGTTTACCACATCATCATGACACGAGTGCCATATCACCAAAAAGCCATTGATGTGACGACACGTTGTCTAATTTTCGGTGTCCCACGTGACCAAGTCAACAGGAAAGGGTAATCCCAAAACAGACTGGAGTGGAATGGAAATCAACATCCTGCCTTCTCGGGAGACGATGTTGCATCACCGTTGGGCTGAGTTCCATTTTCTCGTGTGGCTGGGCAGTCCTATCCTTGAGCGAGTCTTTTCTACGACTTTTGCACACGAGTTCAATGCTTCCCATTGGTTTGCCTTTCTCTGGCTCTTATGTCTGTAGCCTCCTTCACCCTGTGCTCCTCGGCTACTATGAGAAATGATCGCCACGTAGATCGGTCTTGTGCTTTACATTCCCAGTCACCTGTGTTTTTTCTTGCTGCTTTCATGTCTCTGGCAAACTTCTTTAAAGTTCTCCATATAGAATGTCCTTGGGTATACGACCCGGTGTAACAGGCCAGATTAAACCCCCGACCAGCATATACCCGGGTATAGCCTAGGCCAGAATATGCCCCGGAGGTTAAACTAGCCTAGGCCAGAATATAGCCCTCCAGGCCAGAATATACCACTTTGACAAAATGACGATATATAGTAAAATATGAATGAATGACTATTTAGATATTCTATAGGAGTTTTAGCTTTGTCAGAGAAGTTTAACTCAATTATTGAGTAGGAAAGGTGTTTTATTTACAATAAAATAATATATTCTCGTCAGGGGTTTAATCTGGCCAGTTACACCAGTCTCATTCTTTTTAAATGTCCTCGCATTCTCAGGCGTCTTTCACTAAAGATTGAGAACATGCTTTGGATATCGGCGTGCATCAGGACCTCACTATTTGGCCCTTTGTCCTGCCATTTAATTCCAAGGATGCGACGCAGTTACCTCAAGTGAAAGCTATTAAGATTTCCTTAATGGGATTTATAAGTGGTCTATGTCTCTTCCATTTTACAGTGTACTGCTGACACATGCTCGATACACACACATGGTGGTTTTTTCTGTTAGTTTGGTGTTTTGCCAAACCCGTTTTTTTAGTTTAGCCATTCTGGAAACGGCCTTGCTTATTCTACTTTTTATTGTTCTTCAAAGGACAGTGAGTTGGAGTCCTTGAACCCTAAGTAGATGAAGCTGTCCACAACCTCCAAGTTTTCATTGATGGTAGGAGGTGAACGTTTGTCTTGGGTCATGTTGTTTATCTTTTTCAAGCTGATTTACAGACCAAATTGTTTGCAGGCGTTGGTTTAGCTTGACACGAGTTCTTGCAAACCAGTTAAGCATCATAACTAACAGCGCAGAAAACACATGATACACAAATTCTACTAGCAACAAGCAGCTTTGAAGCATGTAACGATAATGAAAAAATGAAACATAAATTAAAATCAATGCATTAAATCTTTTTAAAAATTCTTTTATAGAGACTACACCGCTCTCATTGTTGTCTCAAGAGAATTGTTTCAAACTGTTTTAGAAGTCCATATGAGTCTTTCATGTCAAATGAATTTTTTTTCAAAACCCTTGAACCATTTGAAAAATATCCAAGAGACAAGTTTCACTACAGATTTTTTTTTAAACGCCTTTTTTTCCGTTAAAAAAATGAAAACATCTTGATTCGTTGTATATCGCTAGAATTATATTTTAGTACTACTCTTTGTCTGTAGCTATAATGTGACTGGCACTTTTATGGTGTTACTTATGTGTGTAAACGTGTGTATGATGTGGTTTTAATCTATGGTCGGCTATCTTTCCTGGTACGGACCTGACCCACTGCATATATGTGAATTGGAGGTGATGGTGAGTCGAACCTTCCAACGGTTTACTTCTTTTACCAGAATCCAGAATTCAGCTCTCATCCAATCCTTCAGTGTTTCGTCGTACAACAGTTTGACACCGAGCCGATGTTGCCTACGGTGTTTGGCCGAGATGAAATGGCAGCGTTGTACCGCCGTCAACTGGCAACACGACACCAAAGAGTGTCAGCTGATGAGTATCGATACCAGATCCTCGGAGAATGTAACCAACTGGCTACAGAGTATCGCTGGTGTCGATTTTTACATGGAAACATTTGATCTGTGTGCAGCTGATGGCTCTGTTTTCTGTTTATGATGCGCACAATATGAAAAGAGATTACACTGTTAATTTTAAATGTTCTGGGGTTTTTTTTTTAACGTAATATCCTCACTGTAAAAATTGCGTTTATATATTTGAAATGTCTGTAGATCTATATCTTTTGAAAAATCTCTTTTCGTCTGATTCCCGTAATTTTAGCATCATTTTGTAGATTGTAATTGTTTTGTTTACTTTCTAATTAATTATTGATTTGAAATGACTTTTAATGTCATTTTGACTGATAGTTAATTGGGTTTTCCCGCTTTGTGAATATTATATTAGACTGGTGTGCTTTGTACACTTTATGGACACATTATTGGTGTGATGTAGCGTGAGGGAACATGATGTCATTTTTGTTTACTTTTTCAATTACATTTTTTGAAATTATTTTTATTGTAATTTAGAATGATTTCCATTGAATAAACAAAAAATCGGATTTTTTTTTTTTTTTTTTTTTTAAATTGTGTTTAAATGCTCATTTGAGTTATTACTTGTTGAAATATACAGTCTCGGCTTGAAGCAATATACCTTTATTTTACTTGTCTTGAATCAGTCTCCAATCTCAACGCCCCTCCCCCACCCCCACACACACTCGAATGTAACGTATAACCTTTAAAAGTGGTTTAAAATGAATAAAACAATAGAAGGGTTTTGTTGTAAAATGGTTTTAAATATCAATGTTTTATATTTAACTGCTTCATTTTCTTCCTAATAATCTAAATTTTGACTAACCTTATATATGATTACACTACCATAAATATTACTAAGCAGGAAACAAAGCATGCATGTAAAATTTTCGTTGGAGTTTTCCATTATTTGCCTGTCGCTGATGCTTATTTCATGTTCTTTTTTTTTTAAATATGAATGTACAAATGTTTTCAATAAATAACTTTTAGTTTAGATTTGTCTAATTTTTGTTTCCATTTTTTTGCAAGTATTTCTATCTGCCTCATGAGGTTGGTTGAGAGAGTAAGAAACTGTTATACCACAAAACAATTTCAAACTATCTTTACCTACGGTGACTATATCTTAGATTGAGTACCGTTAAGTAGTCACGATCGCCTGACATGAGAAAGAACGGAAAGTGGGGTTGCGAGAACGCGAGCAGTAAGCACACCCACAAGAAAGACTTTATAGACCGAGACGAGGACCTCATTATATAACACCACAATAGGGGCACGGTGGTTGAGTGGCATGCGCGCTTGGCTGGCGTACTGATGGTCACGGGCTCGAATCCATGTGAAGGCAAGGATCCTTTCACGGAGACTAGGACGTCCCTGAGTCCGTCCACCCATCTTCGAATTGGTACCCAACATTTGTTAGGGAAATAATGGCGGCTCGGTAATGCGTTGAACCCACATAGCTGTGGCCTGTGAACGCTGCATCACTTGCTAAAAGACCGGCGTTGTCAGTGGACGCATAAACTTTTGTATACAAGGAGCGTCTGTATAGATAAGACTAGACACAATTTTTTTCTTTTAATAAATATCATCAGTCTTGTATTCTCAATCATACGTGTTACCAAGTAATTGTTTAACAGTACAGGAAAACGTAAGTTCTGTGCCTGGGATGACCCATCACTAAGATAACTTTAGTTCATATTATCTACTTTGGTACTAGAAACCATTGCATCAAAAGATCGGTGGGCAAAAAGCGGTCAGTGGGCCAATAGGGTCCGTAAGAAAGTGTGTTTTTTTTCTAGCATTCAGGAAAACAGCTATTAACTGATATTCTCTTCATGTCTTAATAGCAAGAAACTTTCTTATTAAACTAATTATACAGTTAAATGTCCTAGCAACAGAATTAGACATAAGCACAATAAATAATTTTTTTAAATTAAACGTCCACTTCTGATTAATTTTTTATTTATTGATTTTTATTATATCATTTATATATTTTTCCGAAATTAAACATAATGTTAACTAAAGAACACAATCATTTTTAACGGCTCACAATTGGATAATAAAAGTGGCGCCGAGCAAAGAAACCATTACACTACCCTGTACTAAGAAATATCGGTTCCTATGTTACAAAGAAAATTGATCACATCATTAAGCTTTTTAAATCCTTTATATTAACTTCACTCCCTTGTCGTGATCCTGCCCACCGGAACGAAAAAAATATATCCACCATCCGGTATTCTATCCAGCTGAAATTTAGCCCTTGGACTTGTATCACCTAACAATAATTTCTTCTATTCTGCAAGTTGTGGAAAATATCCTTAATATATTTTTTTTAAATTGACCGTTGTTTGGTGTAATTTTATTGAAATACATTTATTTCATAGATATAGATTATTCTTTTAGGTATCTTACATATGGTGGTATTTATTGCATTGTTTACCGTAGACCCTTACAATAGTGTGGTGGGACAGTTCAATAATTATTTTGCAGTCCATTTCTAGTCCAGGGCTAATAGTTAAGAATAAAACTATTGTTTAATTTTTCCTTGTCGCTCATTTTACTATCTGTTCTAGGTTTATGTTGTTAATAGTGCATATAAAGTGTTCATTAATGTTTTAAAAATTTATTTGATGGTTATCTATTGCACAGTTGTTACAATTTATTTTTGAAAGATTACAATCCCTTATAATCCAAAGTACAGCGATTTTATTATTTTTCTTTTAGGAATGTTAGCTGACTACAAAGATCCTTCATATTTTCTAGGTTTGTATTGGGTGGTCTATATATATATATATATATATTCTGCCTACAATAAAATGTGCTGACTTCTGCGCAAATATTTTTTTTTTAATATAAAAAACTCTATATGAAGATATGGTTAAAGTGTAATTTCTTCATCTATGATAGGTGATTTTTATTTGAGGTAGCTCTTCTCCATAATTGTTTGGCTTATCTTTTCTTAAAATATTATAATTGATGGCAAAAATTTCCGAGTTATAAATGTTGGGGTTTAACCTGGTTTCAAAACCAGGAATTGTGTCTGGTTCTTCTGATCTTATCAGAAACTCTATATGTGTCATTTTATTTTTTATACTTTAAAAATTAATTATTACCGTCTTGTGAACATTTTGATTATTAGTATTACCAGATTTTTTTATATAGTTATTGTTACGGGTTTGTGTAGCAGGTTTCATTTTAGCTAATGGGTCATTTATATTATGTTTTACTAAAACACTGTAAGATTTTGTGGTGCTCAGGTCCCTAGAGTTAACCAAGTCTGAACTGATTTGAACTATTCAGTACTAAGGTGCATATATATTTCCTAGACCTATTGTTATGTCTCGTGGGAGATGCTAATCCAGCATCTAATCGAGCTCCTTCCCAGCCGGCGGATAGGGGAAAGCCCACCAGATATGGAGGGTACCGGGGAAATAAAATACTCGGGGTGGACCAAAATTAGCCCTACTGCCTTGAAGGAAGTGGAGGGATCCACAAAGGTTAGGGAACCAATCCGAACAAAGGCAACTACCCAGAGCGCTGTGGTGTTGTGCGCTGGGCTAACAATTCAGCCATTAAAAAAAAAAGACATATTACGAAATCCAATCAACTGAAAAAAACCCGGACTGATATCAATGGAAATCCACCTATGCCTGTAAATGGACTAATATATCATAATATATCATACAGAATGGGACAGCGTACAGCTCTTAAATTAAATTACAAAACACACAAACTAATTGTGCAAGAAGACAATAAATTTGAGCTCTATTTATGAACTGACTAGCAAAACACCCGAGCTTTGCAGCGGAAAATCAGGATTTTAAGTAAGTGTTTAAAACCCACGTTATACCAATTTAAAACGTATTTAGTCTGTTAACATCGAAGGAGTGTACAACAACGTCCAATAGCGTTGTGCTCCATCGTGAGAGGGTTTCAGCAACTTCACAAAGTTTCATGCTTTTACCTACATGGGAAATTTGAGAATTAGGTATCAGGCCGTTTTTTTAAAGGACTTTAAAAGAAAAAAATTGTTTCGGCCCTTCTTGAGTGTGAAATTTAAAACTCTTTTTCGCAATTATTGTTGTAAAGGTTTACTCAACAACTCCCCAATGTTTCATGCTTCTAAAAACCCGGAATATTAGTGATTTTCAAGGTTAATAAAGCTCATTTAAGGGGAAAAAACTACATTTGGGCCCCCGGCCACCCATGAGAAGGAATTTTAAAATTATTCTTCACCAATTATAGTTGAGAGAGTGTGCAATACAATCCAAAGGTTTCATGTTTTTACCTACACGGAAATTTGGAGTATTAGTGATTAGTCGATTTTTAATAAAAGAAAAAAACTCTATTCGAGCCCCCGGCCCCCAATGAATTAGATTTTTAAAATTCTTTTTCGACATTTTTCTGTGGAAGAGTGTGTTCAATAACTCCCAAATGTTTCTTTCTTTTTTTTTCTATTCGGAAAAGTGGAGAATTAGTGATACATCGGTTTTCAATATAAGAGAAATTTATATTTGGGCCCCATGAGTTGGAATGTTAACATTCTTTTTCGCCAATTATCGTCAGGAGAGTGTACTCAACAATTCCAACAGTTTCATGCTTCTATCCACACGGGAAATAGGAGAATTGCTGATTTTCAATTTTTACACAGTTCATGTAAGGACAAAAATTATGGGGGGGGGGGGGAATAGCCCCTACGAGTGTGAAATTCAAATTTCTTTTACAACAATTGTCGTCTTGAGAGGGTACCTAACAACTTCCCAAAGTTTCATGCTTCTACCTACACGGTAAATAGCAGAATTAGCGATGAGTATGTTTTTAATATAAGAAAAACTATATTTTTCCCCCGGCCCCCCATGAGAGGGAATTTTAACATTCTTGTTTGCCAACTTTCGTCGGGAGCGTGTGACCCTAAAAATTGTCATAGTTTCAAGATTCTGCCTATAAGGAAATAAAAGAATTAGTTACTTTAAATATTTATATTCAAATTGAAAAAGAATTCAAATTGAAAAAGAATTGGACAAACAATGGGAGCAAGCGCCAATGTTTTAACACTACTCTTTTGAAAGAGGAAATAAAACTTAGTGAGTTCAAACTAACTTTATCCAACAAATTCCAAATTTTACAAGATCTAGGTAACGAAGATACAATCGACCAAAACTGGAAAAACATTAAAGAGATACTCACTACAACCTGTGAAGAAGTGTTGGGCCCCAAACAACAAATGCATAAAGAATGGATCTCTAATGAAACCATGGAGAAAATCCATTATAGGAAAAAGAAGAAGGCAAAGCTTAACAACAGCCGCACCAGAACTGAAAAAACTAGAGCATCAGAAGAATACGCAGAAGCCAATAAAGAAGTTAAACGCAGCATAAAATCAGATAAAAAGAACTACATGGAAGGATTAGCTCTTGAAGCAGAAGAGGCAGCGTATCATGGTAACACAAGAGAACTATTCAACACAATAAAAAAGCTATCTGGAAAATTCAAAAATCCAGAGAGACCTGTTAAAACTAAAGATGGAAAATCAATACCTGATGAAGAGGGCCAGAAAAAAAGGTGGATAGAGCATTTTCAAGAACTCCTCAACCGACCAGCCCCACAATACACCCTCAACATTGAGCCAGCTGAACAAGATCTAGAAATAGATTGCAGCGCACCCACAAAAGAAGAGATAAGCAGAGCAATTAAACAACTAAAGAAAGGCAAAGCGGCTGGTCCAGATACAATACCGGCAGAAGCCCTGATGGCAGATATTATGACTAGCTCTGAAATGCTGCACATTCTTTTCAAGAAAATATGGGAGGAAGAACAGATTCCAACAGAGTGGAAGGAAGGACATCTCATTAAGCTCCCGAAGAAAGGTGATCTTAGCTCATGCTCAAACTATAGAGGAATAACACTGCTATCCATACCAAGCAAAGTATTTAATAGAATATTGCTAAACAGAATAAGAGAGGCAATAGACACCCATCTTAGAGACCAACAAGCAGGTTTTAGAAAGGATAGATCATGCACTGACCAGATTGCCACACTGAGAATAATAGTAGAACAATCCCTGGAGTGGAACTCACCATTATACATCAACTTTATTGACTATGAGAAGGCGTTTGATAGTGTTGACAGACCAACCCTGTGGAAGTTGCTAAGACACTACGGTATACCACAAAAGATGACTAACATAATTAAGACATCTTACGAAGGCCTTACATGTAGAATCATTCATGGACAAAAAACAACAGAGGCTTTTGAGGTAAAGACTGGAGTCAGACAAGGGTGTTTGCTTTCGCCCTTCTTATTTTTGCTAACCATTGACTGGATAATGAAGATGTCTACAGAGCAGAAGAGAAATGGTATCCAGTGGACACTATGGAAACAGCTTGATGACCTCGATTTTGCGGATGATCTGGCCCTAATATCACACACACAGCAACAGATGCAGGAGAAAACTAACTATGTAGCACAGTTCTCGTCCTGTGTTGGCCTTAACATCCACAAGGGAAAAAGCAAAGTCCTTAAAATAAATACATCAAGCAACACCCCAATAACACTGGGAGGATCAAATCTAGAGGAGGTGGATAGCTTTACATACCTCGGTAGCATCATAGACATGCAGGGAGGGACAGACGCTGATGTTAGAGTGAGAATTGGCAAATCAAGAACAGCATTTAAACAGCTAAAAAAAGTTTGGAGTTGCAACAACTTGACCCTCCAGACCAAGTTAAGGATATTCAACACCACAGTAAAGCCTGTCCTTCTATATGGAGCTGAAACATGGCGGATTACAGCAGCCGTTTCGAAAAAGCTTCAAGCATTTATAAACACATGTCTCAGAACAATTCTCCGAATCCGTTGGCCCAATATCATCACCAACGAAGACCTCTGGCAACGTACACAACAAGAGCCAGTGGAAGAACTAATACGTCAGCGCAGATGGAGATGGATTGGCCACACCCTCAGAAAGCCTACATCCAGCATTGTGAGACAAGCCCTCACTTGGAACCCCCAGGGCAAGAGAAAAAGAGGTCGACCCAAAATGACATGGAGAAGGGAACTGGAGACAGACTCCAAAAAGAGTGGGCACAGCTGGGGACAGCTAGAGAGATTGGCACAGGACCGGGATGCCTGGAGAGTCTTTGTTCGTGGCCTATGCCCCAGATGGGACGACAGGCAGTGATGATGTGATGATGAAATATTTATATAGCTCATTTAAGGAAAAACCCGTTTTGGGGGACCGGGTCTCATTGAGTGGGAAATTTAACATTCTTTTTTGCCAATTATCGTCGGGAGCGTGTACTCTAAAAATTTTCAAAATCTCATGCTTCTACATATACAGTAAAATAGGACAATTAATGATTTTCAATTTTTATAAAGTTCATATAAGGAAAAAAAAAGTTTTTGGGGCTCCGGCTCCCATGAGTGGGAAATTTAACTTTTTTTTTCAAATTATCGTCGATAGCATGTACTCAAAATTTCAAAGTTTCATTCTTCTACATACACGGGAAATAGGAAAATTGGTGATTTTCAATTTTTATAGAGCTATAGAGCCCATATAAGGAAATAAATGTTTTGGGCCCCGGCCCCACATGAAAGAGATTTTTAAAATTCTTTTTCGCCATATTTCGTCGTTATAGGGTACCCAACAACTTCCCAAAGTTTCATGCTTCTAACTACACGGGAAGTTGGAGAATTAGTGATGAATCAGTGAGTCAGTGAGTGAGTCAGTCAGGGCTTTCGCTTTTATTGGTATAGACTAGCAATTTACCCGCGCTTTTCTACGGTAAATTAGGATTTCAGTTATTGAAAAATGCGTCTTCTTTATATAGCTCCTTATGAGAAGAAAAAAAAATTATATTTAGTTAATCGTCCCCTGGTGAGAAAGGATTTACTATTTTTTGCCTCTTACAATCGCGGGAGTGCACTCAACAACTTCCCAAAGTTTCAAGCTTCTACTTACACGGAAGCTTGGAGAATTAGTTTTGATTTAGTTTTATATAGCCCATTTTAGGGGAAAAAAGGTTTTGGGCCCCCGGTCACCCATGAGTGGAAATTTTTAAAATTTATATAATTATTTCCCTTATTACCATCGTGGGGTGTTACTAAACAACTACAGAAGGCTTTTTACTTTTACCTACACAGGAAATGGGAGAAGCAGTAATTTTCAGTTTTAAATAGCTCATTTAATGGAAAAACTGCATTGGGGCCTCCGGCATGCAGCAAGTGATAATTTAAATATATATTTACCTGTTACCATCGAGGAAGTGTACTCAGTGGCGTCGTGAGGGGGGGCGGGCCGCCCCGGGTGACACCATCAGGGGGGTGACACCAACGCCTAAAATTTTACTGTTCGATTTTATGTTAGAAAAACAAAGAATACACATTTTTTTCAACTAGAAAGAAAGTAAGAAATACGATGATATACATTAAACACAAAGATTTTAATTTTTCAAAAATCAGTTAACTTGCAATAATAACAAAATTCCAGCACACAAACAACATTAAAACAAATAAGGGAAAAAAGAAACATTCGCAGCAAAGAAATCTTTAAAAAGGTTGGACATAAAGCCATTTAGGCTTTAACACACTAACAGCATGAATGAATCCCACCTCACTATATCCTCCACCTTAGTGGGGTGGGGGGTACAATTTTTCTCAAGTTTTCTTTGTTGTTTTTTAAGAAGAAAATTTTGAATTCAATGTCTTTGAATCAATATTTTGTTATATTTATTAAAGACGTGCAAGCATGGATATGTATGTTTTTATATAAATAGTCCCCCGGTTACGATGGTCCCATACCGACTTACGCTGTTTCATGGCTACAAACGAGCCCACATAAAGAATAATATTACGCGTTATTCTTTTTTTTTTCCCAACGTTTGTTTTTCATTGGTAACGAATTGTTTTCTCTATTTGAAATCAAAAAGTTATAAAAGTATTTATTATTATTTCAACCTACAACTTAAGTTTGCGATTTTTTTCATGGCGAAGTTTTCAATCAAGTCAGTAAAGCTAAATAAGCTTACAAGTTCCTTTTCAATAATCATCAGTCTTGGTTGTCCAATACGAATTCTAACTCATTTTTGTATTCTTTTCAACTTTGAAAAGGATCGCTCTCTGCTGCAGTTTGAAGTCATCATTGAGATATAGATGCGAAGTGCGATGCTAAATTTGTAAATAACTGAAATGTAGTTAATTCAAAAGCAGCAAAATTTATTTTTAGCTGTGCACTTGTTTTGAGTTTCGCATTGTGCTACTTCCTTTTCCTTACCCTAAGCCTGGGGCTGCACAATAAGTTTTTTAAGAGTTCTGAAAATTTGACTACTTGTGAAGGTAAGCAGTCTTCGAAATGACTTTAATATTCTTCATTAACTTGGCTGCTGCCTGCCCATCGAATGGCGTCATTGCTGAGCTCAGAATGGATGTCTTTATATGCGCTTAATGGATGTTGTGGGGCTTCAAAAAGTTTATCAATGATTACCATAAATACCATTTTGGTGATATCAAACTAACACTTTCTCTTCTTTGATAGTATTATCGATTATTTAAACTCCTTTTTTCCACGGACTTGTCCTTTCCTATGTCTTCATATGAATCAAATTAAAAATGCTGTCTTTTAACAAACTCAATGAGATTCTTCAAGTACTTGGCTGAAATCAAAGATATTCTCGGCTCTTGAAGGAATAAATTCGTTTTCTGAAATCTCTCTAAAATTGTTTCCCAAAATTCAAGTAAAATAGCGACTTAAAGTTTTTTAAGTTCCTTCCGAAATCTTTCTGCTTCAAGTCAACAGACACGGGGTTGATTTTCGTTTGTTGCTAATTCTTTCAGCGCTGCAATATTTGTGAGAGACGTGTTGTGTTGTTGTATTGACATGGTATGAACGTGCGAGTTGACTGAGTATGAAACACGTGTTTTGTGCTGTGAACGGAAAATAGTGTGTGGTCGTGAAGGGAGAGGATGGATGGCTATTAATGTAAGGTTCGCTATGTAACAGAGGTTGATTCTAAGATTCATTAAAGATACTTGTTATCCAGACCACAAGGAGTTGAAGTCGTGTTTCTTGACTTGCAAGTTCTTTTACAATATTCTCATAGTATGAGTTATAAACACACTTTACAGCAGGGCCGGCTTTAGGCATAAGCAAACCGGCAACCACCCATGGCCTCCGATTAGTCTCATTATTAATGGGGGCCTCGCACAAGAATATTTCAATATTTATTTCATAATTTCCTGTTACATTTTAAGCCACCAAATTCACTTCAATTAGGGCCTCCAATTCCCTTAGGCCGGCCCTGCTTACAGCATTATATCGGGCTGACCATCTTGTGTCAGACAAGGCTTTGTTAACATGTATCACTTTTATGTGTTTAGGAAGTATCTGTCGACGATGAGTAGATGCAACAAGCCAGGTATAAAGATTTTGCAGAAGACAACTGCTCCACGTTTCCCAACCAAGTGAAGGGAATGAGCTGTACACGGCACAAAATGAGCAGCACTGCACTACTTACAAAGATTAGCCCAGACTATGTTATACTTCCTACTTATAACTGCAGCATTGACTTATGACTTTCCAAGGCATTTTCAGGGATTCATACAAACATTGGCCCATCGTTATTATACATTATGATAACATTTAAATTATTAGGGGCCCCTGGCTTTAGCCCGCTCAGCCCCCTCCCTTTAATCAACCATAGGGGGAGGGGTCACGCATCTGTGACGATGTGTGACTAGGGGGCGGGTGTGTTTAAAAATGTGACGTCACATAAAAAAACCACACAACTTTAAATAAAAGTCACCTTAAATATTTGATTGTTTACAATTTATTTAATGACGTTTTCAATGGCTCCCCGCGTGTTACGATACTAGAGTGCATACTTACACTAAATACATATTTAAATGACAAAATACTTATTTGCAACATGCTAATTTTTATTGAGAAAATTATGGCTTTGGAGAGGGGTGTCTAAGCTTTGTGACGTCATAGCGAACAAGAGGTTGGGGTTTACGTTTTTGTGACAAAGTATGACGCGGGTAAAAGGGGGGGGGGTGAAAATTGGTAACCTCACGTGACGCCCCCCTTAAATCATGAAGGGGTGACACCATGAGCTACCGCCCCGGGTGACACCAACCCTAGCGACGCCCCTGAGTGTACTCAACAACTTCCTAAAGTTTAAAGTTCTACATACTCAGCAAAAAAGACAATTAGTGATTTTTTTTAATTTTTACAGATAAAGAGAAATAGTTTTTGGGACCCCGGCCCCACATATTTTGGAATTTTAAATTTCCTTTTCGTCGTGAGAAGGTACTCAACAACTTCCCATATTTTCATGCTCCTACCTACACGGAAAGTTGGAGAATTAGTGATGATTGAGGGAGTGAGTGCATTAAAAACTACATTTGGGCTCCAGGCCCACAGTAAGGAATATTTTATATATGTTTTCACCTGCTACCATCGTGAAAGTGTATTTAACAACCCCCCAACGTTGCAAACCTTTACCTTTTCGGAAAATAAGAGAATTATAGATTTTCAATTTTTACATAGCTCGTATAAGAGAAAAAACGGTTTTGGGGCCCCGGCCCCCATTAATGTGTATTTCAAAATTCTTTTACACAAACTTTCGTCGTGAGAGGTTACTTAACAATTTGCCAAAGTTTCATTCTCCTACCTACACGGAAAGTTTGAGAATTAGTGATGAGTCGGTTTTTAATATATGCAAAACTATATGTGGGCCCCCGGCCCCCCATGAGAGGGAGTTTTAACATTATTTTTGTTAATTGTCTTTGGGAGCGTGTACTCAAACAAATTTTAAAGTTTCATGCTTCTACCTGTACGGGAAATAGGAGAATTAGTGATTTTCATTTTTTATATAGCTCATATAAGGAAAAAAACGTTTTTGGGGCACCGGCCCCACATGAGCGAGATTTTTAAAATTCATTTTCGCCAATTTTTGACGTGAGAGGGTACCCAACAACTTCACAAAGTTTCATGCTCCTACCTACACGTAAAATCGGAGAATTAGTGATGAGTTGGTTTTTAATATAAGAAAAACTATATTTTGGCCCCGGCCCCCCATGAATGGGAGTTTTAACACTTTTTTGAATTCCCTAGTATTAACTCATTGTGTCTGCTTGTTTGCTTGAGTTCCAAAAAAATCTGGAATGATTTTTAACCCATTTCCCCGTAAGCTGACGAGCTTAAATTTTGCAGGCCGACCAAAATTTCAGATCGGTCGAATGTATTGTTATTAAATTGATGAATTGTTATATTCTCTTTATTTATCTCTATGTAACATGTTAATTTTTGTGTTGGAGTCTCACGGTGCGTATTATATTGAACAATTCTTTTATTTTTTAAAATACTTTCCTGTTGCGCTGTACGGTACGTATTATATTGACGATACTTTTTTAAAAATATATTCCCCATCTGTAATTGTAAATGCACTTAATTGCTGAACTGTCTCGCGTTGCGCACTTTGTCAAACAAGTTTTATGACCCTTTCCCCGTGATCACCTCAAGATGTAATTTAGCAGGCAGACTGTAGTAGTTGTTGTACTTTTATGAGACATAACTAAAATTTTGGATTTTAGGATGGACGTGCAATGCTTATTAATATGAACATACTTTTTGTTATGTCTCGTTTATAAAGGATTTATGGTCAAAACGTGTTTTTTACGGGGGTTTTATTTTAAATTAATGTATTAATGTAACACATTGGTAATAACGGAACACCATTTAGGTTTTTAGAAATACTTTTTTTTTATCTCATTGGTTAATTAACAAAGGCAAGAGAAGTAATCAAAGCAAGAAACTTATCCATAAATAATAGTTATGATTTCCCCTGTTTTTTTTAATGCCATAGAAAAGATCATCATGTTCATAGTTGTTATTTTTTTTACACGCTCTTACTTAAGTCACACTGTATCCATCCGTCAAATCTTGTAACGTAAAATTAAACCATTTCTGATTGTTCTAGGGATCTCAAATATTTAATATTTTCTCACGGATAGGTCTTGGGTGACAATGCAATGTATCTAAATTTCAGATCGATCGAACGTACCGTAATTAAATTAATTCAGTTTTAGTTTATATCTCTATATTTCGTTCTATCTCTCGCTCAACGCCTCTCGACTCAGTAATTTTCAAGGTGACGGCCGGTATGCCATAACCAATGATAAAATGGGGACTTGTCCTCTTCAGGCTATCGGCGTTAGGTGAACTTGTGAAGATTATGTGCTTTCATGGCCTGTGCGAAAGTGGTTTTACTATGGGTCTGTCTTGCAGACACCGACAATGTTTACAATATAAATTGACATGATAATACAAAAGGAGCAACGGGAGTTCTGATTATTCAATCATTCGCTTTATCAATAATGCCCCTTTTCCCACTCAATTTTTTTTTTTAATTAGACTTGATTTACGTATTAATTGCATACAATTAACAACGCTTCCATGCCTTTATAAAGCTTAACCTCACCACGTATTAACCAGACTTAACCTCACCACGTATCAACCAGACTTAACCTCACCACGTATCAACCAGACTTAACCTCACCAAGTATCAAACAGACTTAACCTCACCACGTATTAACCAGACTTAACCTCACCACGTATCAACCAGACTTAACCTCACCACGTATTAACCAGACTTAACCTCACCACGTATTAACCAGACTTAACCTCACCACGTATCAACTAGACTTAACCTCACCACGTATCAACTAGACTTAACCTCACCACGTATCAACTAGACTTAACCTCACCACGTATCAACCAGACTACAAGGCCGTCATCAAAGCCATGCAGCACCATAATTCGCATTGTTGGTTAGAAATAATCATTATTGATTAGCCAAAGCGTAACAACGTTATTTCAAAGAGTTCAGATACATAATGATTGTACTTTTAGTGGTGTCGAAATTAGGGGCCGTCTGTAAATGACGTCGTGCACCTAACGGGGGAGGGGTCACACATTATTGATGGTGTGTAACGAGGAGTGTTAAAGAAAAGTGACGTCACATCAAAACGCGCATCGTTAAATGAAGGTTCAGATTAAAATGGTATATCTAACAATTAATTATTAAATGACGTTTTAAAAGGCTACAAGCGTGTCAGGATATTAAAGTGCAGCCTTACACTAAATTACTTCTTAAATGAAAAAAAAATAATTTGATATATGCTAATTATGAAAGAAAAATTACAGATTTTAATGGGGGGAGGGGGCAACGCTTTGTAACGACATATTGGAGCGGGGTCTACTTTTTCGCGACGAAGTTTAACGAGGGGCGGGGGATGAAAATCGGCCAAAATCGCTTGACGTTATTTATGGATGCTCCTTAAACAAAATGTACACATTTACTTGAGTTTCTAGTTTTAAACATAATGAATGTATGGCTCTCACAGAATTACTTTTCAAAATATGAGGAGTTTATGGCTCTTTCGGACAAAAAGTTTCCCGACCCTTGTCGTAGACTGTAGAAGGAACATAATTGAAACACGTATGTACGGGTCATTTGTACCCGCCACACACGAGGACATTGACAGAACAGTTATCAACATGAATACATGAATAATTTAACCCGCGAGCCCAGGCTGTGACTCACCACTGGTCGAGGGCCCTTTGATTATCGCCACGCTTTCAAGGCCACTGAAGCCCCCGAGTTGTTAAAGGGGGGGGGGGAAGTTGGGG
>MUZC01000267.1:426029-460835 GCA_002072015.1 Radix auricularia | reverse complement strand
GGAATAGTGTCGGGGAGGGGAGGAGGTGGGGGCGTTAGAAGTCCCGCTGACGTTATGTCGTGAATACATGGGCAAAACCAGTCCCAGCAACCCTCGGGTGATTAGAGTGGTCATCGTCGAATGGACGGACGAACATGTCGTGAATTGTTCTGACCACTTGCCAAACAAAAATTAGCTTCTGACCCAAACTACAACCCTAGCTAAAATGCAGGAGACAAACATTACATGCGAGGATATTTTTGTTATACGCTCCAGCCTTTTCTACGTCACTGTACGAATGGTTTTCATTAGTGGATTAACGTCATCAAACCGGTGCTAGATTGTGCACCTTTATGTGTTCATTGCGATGTTGTAGACAAGGTGCGAACTGTAGTAATTGAAGAATTTTAATTGCGTAGCTGGCTAGATGGGTTTTCCCCCACTTACTTGATAAATAACTTGATGGACCTTAACCAAACTTGAAATTTGTGTCTCATGATATTGAATTAAATCTAGATAGTTTTGAAATTAAAATAATGAATGATTGAGGATGGGGGCGGGTGCATTATATAATATGTATTATTTTCTAAACAATCTCATATAAAAGGGAAAAAATATTTTAACAATTAGCCACCGAGTAAACTTGGTAGGCAACAATTGAATGCCCATATAAACATACAAAATGTAATTGATTTCACAATATCCACTCATTTTCTGTGAAATAAATGTTGGCAAAGACAATTTTAATTTATTTTGGTTGTATTTTTTTAAAATTAAATTAACTTTTTTAACCTTTTCGTTAGCTTATTGTTAAATAAATGATTGTGCCTTTACTGTCTAACGTCGGGATTACTAGTTAGTTTCCTACATTTGTTGTGTGGTTCAAGCTATCGTTAATAGCACTTCTTTCAATCTTGTAGTTCCTTCAAGTACTTCCTCTTTTCGTTTCTCTGCTGTTTTTTCAAATATTTTTTTCTGTGCTTTTGTAAGCAATATAAGATCTATAGTCTAATGTAATTTATTTACTGAAATGTCTACTTATGGATTTGTTCATTAATAAAGTTTTAATTTAGTTGTCTTAATCACACAATTCGTTTGTGTGTTTTGTATATTTTTGACAGCATTGAAATTCTTTAAGACATTAAATACGTTAAGTACCTTATGCATGGGTTTTCCCCAATACTATTATGTATACACTTAAGCATTTATGTGACAGACCACACATTCTCTCGTATTAAAAACTAGAAATATACAGCTATAATTGATCATTAACAAGAATCATTATATGTAGTAGTTCAACAATTCTTGAAAACGTTCATTCTCTTATTTCCCCTCAAAAGTCATTTGTCTCTCCCTTGAAAAATTGTTAAAATTATGTCACTAGAAATACACGATGTATAGATATTTATTACTGATGGTGGAGAGGATACAGGAAATGTGTTTGTCAAAACATGCCATCAAATACCATAAACAATGACAACCTTACCTCAAACATATACACATGCACACACATACCAATGCGCACATATACACACTACGCGCACACACACGCATGCACACTGCACACATACACACACATACCTCAGGTACACTGTTGGAAAGACATTTTTTTACACCTTTGTACTAACTTAACATTCTAATGCCTCACTGTACACTTATTGATGATGTGTATCAAACTTAAGTGTAAATGGTGGTTAACTGCCCCACACACTGATGCACAGACAATTAAAGACAAAATGTCTAAATTAAGGTTTCGTCAGAAACAGGCTCCACTTTAAAAATTAAATGAAAAAATTACATCTTTTTAAGTTTTATTATATTTAGACCCATTCTGTACCATTTTTCTCAATCAATGAAGAGTTAGAGTAATTGTGTTAGTTGTTGCCTTGCCTACACTAGACTTACATCTGTTAAGTCGTTTCAGTTGGTGGAGCGTTTTAGCAGTTCGTAATTAGTAAAATCGTTAATTATAGTCCAAGTTTAATTTCTCAAAACGCGTGAAAAGATCTGATTGAAATGATATGATGGAAAGGATACGATTGAAATTACATGATTCCGAGGATATGATTGAAAGGATACTATTCAAATTATGCGATAAAAAGATACGATCGAAAATATAAGGTAGAAAGGATGTGATTGAAAAGATATGATTGATTTACTATAGAAATGAAGAATATGATTGAAAGTTCATGATTCGAATTATATGATTGAAAAGATACGATTGGAAGGATATCGTCAAACTAAACATCGTTTCATACACGTCATTAGGCTCCACATTTCACCAATAAATATTTGGAAATGTCTAAACAATTCTCACTCCTTTTTTTTTCTTTCTTTTTTTAGTAAATCAAATCAAAACAATCCTATGTGATTAAATCTATTGACCTATGTGCAACCAGATCAGGGGGAATGAATCACATGTTAACAACCTCTTTCTAATTTTAGCTCTCAATCTCCACCCCCACGCACCCAGTTCTTAAGGGTAATTGGATGTAATTGTGAAATAGCAGCAGCTCACACCGTACCAAATCTTTGTCTTACTTAGCTTCACTGGTTTGACAATAGAACATTACAATGGCTCTTTAGCTTTGCTGGTGTGACAATATAACGTTAAAATGGCTCTTTAGCCAGCCCCCACCAGCATGACGAAACCAGCTTGATATGTCTAACAAACCGTATGGGTTTAACAATGGAACTTGGCAATAGTGTGGCGTGACCGTTGTCCAGGGGGATAGAGGTCCTCTCTTTGCCACGGAAAACAATATTACTGGCATTAACAGCTCCTATAGAATTTTGGCTTGGTCAGGTGACACAATATTACTTTGTGCTAAGACTTGAAGTCCTGTATGGACGAACTCTTTTAGTTCAGTTCAATATCTTATGTGACTTGAGTTGACGCACTTTGTACCGGACCCCATGTGAACACATCTAGAGTTGACGCACTTTGTCACGGACCCCGTGTTAACGTATCTTGTGTTGTCTTGTGTTGACGCACTTTGTCACGGACCCCGTGTAAACACATCTTCAGTTGACGCACTTTGTCACGGACCCAGTGTCAACACATCTAGAGTTGACGCACTTTGTCACGGACCCCGTGTCAACACATCTTTAGTTGACGCACTTTCCACAACTTTGCACATCTCAACATCCCACGGTATCCGACTGTGAATAATATCTATTTTATCAGTTCTAGTGATATAACAAAATGTTAACACTCTTAACAAGCCGTACCAGTATAACACTATAGACTTCATCTGTGTAACAATGAACGTTACAGTAACCGGTACTTTTCCTTTATCTTACCCCAAAAAATTTTTTAAGTAAAATACAGTTACAATATCATTGAGAATGCAAGGGTTAGGGTTAGGGTTAGGGTTACCACGTGTTGTCACGTCGTGCAAATATGATTTTTTTCTATAAAATATTTTGGGGGTAAGATAAAGGAAAAGAACACAGTAACCATATAACTTGGCGTCTTAATGCAAGAGTTGATCGCTAATTGAACTCTTTTAACTTTAACCAATGTTTCCTTAGGGGCCGTCCATAAATGATGTCACGCGATTTTGGCCGATTTTACCCCCTCCCTCCCTTACGTCACGCGTCGTCACAAAATCGTTGACCCCCCCCCTCAAAAAGTACGTCACAAAACTTTGACCCCCCCCCCTAAAAANTTCCATTTCACCAGGTACCATTGCATTCTTTTCCCGTTTTGACATGATTTTCTCTGTACTTATTTGATAGCATAAGGAGCCCCTACACAGCTTAAAGCCCTATAAGATCAAGTATGAATTCGGCTTGTTTTATATATTACATTTTTTTTAAAAAAATGTTTAGTTGCCATGGCATAGCAAGACAGCTAACGAACAATGCAGCGGTAATGTCAAAAACCATTGATGTGATTAACCTTCGCGATTAAGCTCGCGAATGTGACTATTGATATTACAAGGATCATTGCATTATTTATAGACCTAGAATATATAGATACAAGACTATTCCTCAAATTGATTTCGATCTTCTAATGAAAGTTTCCCTGCTAAGTATATGTACATCAAAGGCATTTGATCTAAAATTATCACATTTATATCACATCTCATGTTTTCTAAAAATTATTAGGTAGGCGCTGGAAGAGGAAAATGGCCCATTCTGTATGAACCCCACATTTGTGCAGGAAAGTAGGGTGTTATCTTATGCGTCGCAAAATACAGTAATTCTTGCAAGTTGAGGAATGAAATA
This sequence comes from Radix auricularia, assembly GCA_002072015.1. Classification (NCBI taxonomy): domain Eukaryota; kingdom Metazoa; phylum Mollusca; class Gastropoda; family Lymnaeidae; genus Radix; species Radix auricularia. Next base: position 456,623 of record MUZC01000267.1, on the reverse strand, counting down.
CTATGACATTATTAAAATATCCAACATTATCATAACTTTTAACTCCGAAGCTCACAAGTTTGTTTGCTTGTTTGTTTTTGTTTTGTTTTGTTTTGTTGTTGTTTTTTTTTCAATTCTTTCTTATTCAGAATTTCACGTACGTAACACAACAGTTGTAAATATAATGTCACCAATAAATTATCTCATTTGGGGTAAAAAGGGAACTCGTGGGGGTAATGCTCAATCATTGTGGGCATAGAAAATTTGCTAGAACCGCTACTTTTGGGTCAACAGTATTGTCAATATAAACTTTTATAATTTTAATATTTAGGTGTCCTATTGAACCGGTCCGTTTTTTTCAAACCATTTAACTTTTTTAACCGGCCTTCAAACAAAAAATAAAATAATAATAATAATAAAATAATAATAATATAACGTTTTAACATCCTTATATTATATTTTATTTTAATGCAAACAAATTGATCAGTGAATATAAATCATTAGTCGTAACTTCTTTGTTTATAAAAAAAAAGTTATTTTAAAATAATACTTTTTAAAAATAACATCTGGGATCAAAAGGGAATTTTTGTGGGTAATGCAGACTCATTTTGGGACATATAACATCCACACCACTAGATATATTCAAATACGTCACGTGTACGTGTATGCTTGGTAACATATGGACACTATTGAACCGGTTCCTTCCAGAAAATGCATTTGTTAAATTTGTTATCTATGTAGATTTCTTATTTACGTACTATACGAAGACATCTAAATCCAACCTACTTTCATTTATATTGACAAAAGTGACATAATCTTAATCAACATGACTTGACTGTATCAAGTATCCTTTCTGTCAAATTTAAAATTAATGCCTTAAAAACTGAGTTCAGAAGAAAGTTATTTTGTGCTCCTCTCGAATCGCGATGTCGATAATTTGATGCATTCAATAAAGTTAGTGAATACTTTTGACTAATTTTAAATGGACACATTTATTATTATATTTAGAATGGCCAGAGGCGTTTGACCAAAAACCAATCGAAAAACTATATCCAACTTAAAACTTTTATTATTGTATCAAATAGATTTCCCTCCCCCACCCACCGCCCAAATGGATATTCGGTGTCGTTTTGACTTAAATATCTACATATAATTCTATTCAGATCTTTTTAGACACTTTCATGTTTGTAAAACTCACCAGTAGCAGTTTTTAGATAACCGACAAAAAAAAAAGTTCGCAGACTCCTGCCGCGAGTGAACCAAACAAAACTGAGGTTACATCACAAAAGCTTTGATGTCAACATTAAACGACGCAGGGTTACAGGGTTACAATTTCGTATGTTCTCTTGTGGATTCTCAAACTTAAGCATTATAATTATATTTAATTTTTTTGTCTTATTAACTTACGCCAACCGGCGTCTGATAGCCTATCGACCGGCACTTTGAGAAGCACTGAATTTTTTTTTAAAAAGTCATTAAATAAATTTTAAGTGACCAAATATTTCAGTGGAAGTTTTATTTAAAGTTACCCTTTCGATGTGACGTCACATTTCTTCAACCCCCCTCCCTCCCCCACGTCACGCATCGTCACAAAAGTGTGACCCCCTCCCCCCTAGGTGCGTGACGTCATTTATGGACGGCCCCTTAACGCAGCGTGGCTGCACGACCTCCATATATCTGACCGAAACCGCACAACAGTTTAGAATTACCGCACAGCAAATTTATATAAGAATAATAAATGTTTTAAGGGTGTAATATTATTTTGCCATCGAGATTGTTATTTTGCACATAGAAAAACTATTTTTAACCTATTTAATGTACACGCCCTTTAATGTTTTAACACCGTGTCCCTTGCATCAATAATTTTTGAGGCCATTCGTAACCCTTGATTTATCACCAATAGTTCTCTAGAATTTGTAAAGCTATTCTTTATTTATTTTCTTAACAAGTGCATGAGGAACTTTTTTAACTTCACTGACTTGAAAAGACAGTAATCCAAAGAAAATAAATAATAATCTAGGTCACCATATCCAACGCCCCCCCCCAAAAAAAAAAATCTAAGTTGTAATAAACATCACGAGACACGCTTCGTCACACATGAGTTAACATGAACGATTCGACCTTTGGGGTATGGTTATTTGACTTGGTTGGTTGGCTGGCTGGTTGGTTGGTTGGTTGGTTGGCTGGCTGGTTGGTTGGCTGGCTGGTTGGCTGGCTGGCTGGTTGGTTCGTTGGCTGGTTGGCTGGTTGCTTGGTTGGCTGGCTGGCTGGTTGGTTGGTTGGCTGGCTGGTTAGTTCAGTCAGTGAAAGCGAACCTATACCACTAAAATACGTTGACATTCACTTTTACGGTCTCATGACTCGCCTTTTGATTTTACTGGCAAGCCTCATCTAGCGGCCATCGCCATACAAACAGATATTTTACCACAGTTTTCGGAAACCGACCTCATGTCCAATACCCGGTCGACGCTGGGCACTCGGCCAACAGTCGCTCAACTGTCTCCTCAGCGGTACCTCGTGCTCGGCAGCCGCTTTGTCTTCTCCTTTCAAACATGTGATGATAGTCACAATAACGAAAATGAGTTACTAGATTGGGCTGCTGGTGAATATAACTATAAATAAAACCTTGTCACAATAATTGCTCTAAGTTTCGTTCAATTGGTCTGTATATAAAATATTTATTTTAAAAAAAAAACTCGTGTGTAAAGTTGCTGTGGTGAAAATTTTTACACCCTACAGATACATTATCCTTTTAAAAAATTTGCTGCGCGGTAATTCTTAAGTGCAGCGCGACATCGCGCAGCTTAATGGCAGCATAGGTCACAAGTATATGGAAAATTGAAAACAAGATTTGCATTTTGTTAATTTTTTTGTTCAATTGTATTTCTTGGTACACTGCTCACGGTATCGACCATTTCTCTAAACGAGACACAAAGAGCACGCAAACACACACACAATGGTTGCCATTATTTCAGCATGCTTAAACCTGAATGAACAACACCCCCACCAATGCTAACGTTAAACTTAACAGCTGTGCGGACACATAGATATCTGACCGAAACCGCGCAGCAATTTAGAGTTCCACCTCAGCAAGATAACCAATGCCCAATCTGTCGTTGTGTAGTTAAAAATTTTACACACAAAAGGATGCCGAAGAGCTTTGCGCAAGGTTTGTTTTGTTGTTTGATTTTTTGTTTTTAAATTTATTTTGGACACGGACCAAGGAATATTAGTGGGATGATAGCACCAGGCGCCGTAACTCGACACATAAATGATTAAGTAATAGATGTTGTACAATGATCACAAAAGCTTGGTTTGAAAGTGTATTCGTCCTTTCACCATCGTCTAGTCCATTCCTCATTCCCGTAAATAATTGTTGTTGTTGTTGTAATTTCTAGTTTTATAAACAGATATCGTGTCCAACGTTCAGAATGGAAAACAATTCACTTGACAGAAAGTGTTTTTTTTTTTTAAGTTTTAGATACGGTCACGGTTTTATTGACAGCGGAAATACACGAGAATTTAGCTATGGCGGTCAATACAAAATTATGGCCGTAGGTTATTGAAGGAAATTATGTGTTCAAATGGAAAAAGGGCTGTCCATAGAGTACCGTTCATTACGTCGCGCTATTTTGACCATTTTAACTCCCCCTCACCCCTGTCACAAACTGTGAAAAATCTCTGACACCCCCCCCCCCACAACCTCCCACACCCAAAGTACGTCACATTTTCAAACAAGTTGTTTTTTTGTTTTTTTGGTTACATTTTTAAAATAAAAATAATTAACATTTAATATAAAACACTGTGACGTCACACATGGCCGAACCCTCTCCCTCCTGTCACAGACTGTCACACTTTTTACTTTTTACATCCCCTCCACCCCCTCTGGAGCGAGACGTAATTTATGGACGGCCCTTATGTTCATATGGGTATAAAATGATTCCTTTATTTTGAACGCCTACGTTTTGAGTAACAATGCTGGTTAACTCATTAGTGATGTATCCATATTTAGTAATAATGCTGGATAATTGATTAGTGACGCATCCACCTTTAGCATCAATGGTGGTTAACTCGCTTGTGATGTATAAACTTTTAGTAATAGTGGTGGTTAACTTACCAGATATGTTTAACCATTATTTTTAAAGGTGATTAACGCATAGGTATTGTTGGTGTGTAAACCTTCAGTCTATTCGATATTCTACTTACCTCGATATTCTAGTTACCTCGATATTCTAGTTACCTCGATATTCTAGTTACCTCGATATTCTAGTTACCTCGATATTCTAGTTAAATCGATATTCTAGTTACCTCGATATTCTAGTTACCTCGATATTCTAGTTACCTCGATATTCTAGTTACCTCGATATTCTAGTTACCTCGATATTCTAGTTATATCGATATTCTAGTTACCTCGATATTCTAGTTACCTCGATATTCTAGTTACCTCGATATTTTAGTTACCTCGATATTCTAGTTACATCGATATTCTAGTTATATCGATATTCTAGTTACATCGATATTCTAGTTACATCGATATTCTAGTTACATCGATATTCTAGTTAACTCGATATTCTAGTTACCTCGATATTCTAGTTACCTCAATATTCTAGTTACCTCGATATTCTAGTTACCTCGATATTCTAGTTACCTCGATATTCTAGTTACCTCGATATTCTAGTTACCTCAATATTCTAGTTACCTCAATATTCTAGTTACCTCGATATTCTAGTTACCTCGATATTCTAGTTACCTCGATATTCTAGTTACCTCGGTATTCTAGTTACCTCGATATTCTAGTTATCTCGATATTCTAGTTACCTCGATATTCTAATTACCTCGATATTCTAGTTACCTCGATATTCTAGTTACCTCGATATTCTAGTTACCTCGGTATTCTAGTTACCTCAATATTCTAGTTCTAGTTATCTCGATATTCTAGTTACCTGGATACTCTATAAGTTTCTTCTAGTTAAATCATCATTACCATTTTAACTCAGTTTCTATTTAGAGCATATCCATTCTAGCTGTGATGTTAAGCATCAATTATTCCAGAATTATTCGCATGTGTTATTTTATTCAATAGCTGATATAATACACTTATAAAAATACAGTAATCTTTTTAAAAACATTTTTTGCTTCATTTAAATGCCCATCCCCCCACCCCCCACCCCCACTGACCTTGACGAGAGATGTGAAATGAAAAACGGTTAAACATGGTAAAATGATTAAATGTATTTGAATTGCTTTAAAAAAATGAATTTCTGGCAGCAGTTTGAATTTAGTGTATTTGAATGCTTAAAACTGTTACTGTTTATGTTATTGGTCGTGACACGGGGCGTGATTTTACAACAGAAACGTTGTATAAATGTATGAGAAGTGTTGTTGACGCGTGTCATTATCAACATTGCTATAAATGGGTAATATGCCGCGCTTTTTATGGCGCTTGGAGAATCTTACGTATACGAATATTAACAAATTGGTGGGTTACACTTTTCTTTTCATTTAATTTTTTTTAAAAGATCATTGAAATACTGAGGTTGCAACGTCATTCAGTAAAAAAATAAAAATAAACACATGCGCTATTTATAGAGATAATAACCTCTTATTAATTTTATTTAAAAACCACATCCTGACAACTGAAGCAATGACCTTGTATCTAGGATCACAACAGAACAACCAACTCTTAACGTGGCAGTGGCAGTTGCCAGATATCACGTCATTCATAAGTATTTACCCCGTGCGGCGGGTCTCACAGTGTGAGGTCTTAATGTATATCCTCGCAACATTATTTTTTAAAATTCTTTAACATTTTGAAAAAAAAATAAAAAGACTTTCACTCGTAACATTAGCTTATGGAAGATATAACTTTATCTGTATTCGGAAATTTTGACTTGTTTCTTACTATAGGAACGCATTTCTTTCACTCTGGGATTGTTTCTTTCACTAAAGATTTGTTTCTTGCACTAAAGACCTGATTCTTATTCTGAGAGCTTTTTTTCTTGCACTGGTAGCTTTTTTATTGCTCTTGTAGATGTAGTTTAACTGGTGGCTTTTCTCTTGCAGATGTTTTCTCTTCGTCAACAATTGTTTAATGAAGTCCAAACGGTTAAGAAATTTTTAAAAATATAAACTCTTGCCTTTTCCTAACGAGGGTGATTTCAAATGACGCTCTGTCAGAAGCATTAAATGGTTGCCTTTTAAAAAAACGGTTGACAGGAAATGATTCTGACAGCCTATTGTGTAACTACTGCAAACCAGTGCTGAATTAACGTATATAGCAGTTTTTTGGGGGCCACCGAAATAAAAATGTCTGAGGAAGCAATTGTCATATTTGGCAATGACATAGAATTTTTGGACTTATACAGTGCCCTATATCTCAAAAGGGTTAGGGCCGTATCTAGTCTGAACCTGTCACTACGCTAATTCATTTAGGTATAGTAATTGCGTGGACGCCAGCCTCTATATAAACTGAGGCAAAGAGATGTATCTTAATACCCATTGAAATCACCATAAAAATTATTTGTGAGATTATTACCTCTATTAGTCAATGTGCGTTAAAGTGGTCAATGGTCATCGCTTCCCAGAATCAAAAGCCACTTCAGACGTAAGGTCGTAATCTTAAGACCATTCTGTGACAAGGATTTTTTTAAAGCCTGTTTGCTGCACATAATAACTGCCTCACTAAATTTATTATTATACTATTTATTAGCGCTCCATTCTAAACAACTTTAAGAAAAACTTGTTATCAAATCAATCTTTCTCGTCTGCCTTGTGTTTCGCTATTTCAAAGGGAGCGAATCCCCGCACTTTCTGAGGACCGTTATATCACAGACGCTGATTTACACGACAGTGTTTGCCAACAATTATCGGTAACCAGGCGAAATGATACAAATTACAAGTCAAGACGTCAGGACCTATCGAGACACGAAACATGGCGACTTTGCGCAATCTGGCCACGGCTCTGTCAACGAAAGACGCCTTGTTATCTCAGTTACAGCAAATGCACGTGGAAAACTAGGGTTCAACTGAGCCTGCGCGTGTGGTGTGTGGTGTATAAACATTGTGCTGAGTTGATCAGTGTTTGAATTATATATCATTGTCAGACCTCTGACAAACTCTTTTTTTTAAAACGCGTTTCAACGCATTTAAAGTTGATAAGAAACTGAATTATAATTTCGATGTGTGTTATCTATTCTGTGAGACGCTTTGGAAATAGCTGTTTCGAGATTTTTATTGGATTGTTTATAATAATTACACTGATGACGTAATAAGCTCAAAACTTTTAAAAATTAATTCATGATTTACTCTGTTTTATGATGTAGAAAAAATAAATAGCCAATCTAAATTCATCCGTCATGTTCACAACAAATTTTCTTAGTTTGCAGTTTGTCTGAGACAAAATATCTTGACCGATTAAACTCTACACTTAAGCTCTTTGATTACGCTACACAAATAACTTAGCTTACTCTTTAGTACAGCTTCTAAGCCTTGCCTGGTGGCGACACTCGATTTTCCTACATTGCCTGCGGGATATATTTTGTAAAGTGCAGTTTTATCAGCGGTTCTAAAACGCTTTCTAAAGGATTTCACGTATCCATTCCCCTGGAGGATGTTTCTGACTATAGTTTATTATCTGTGAGGCTTAAAACGGCTTAATATACATTAAAGGGTTTTCTAAACAATTTTTTTTTTTTGAAGGAAGGAAAGGAGATTTTAAATCATGCAAATTAACATTGTGCTATACCTGAAGCATGTATGTCTACCAAGAGTTTTATTACACTTATAGGTGTTTTAAGCACCCACGAAACGCTTGATTTAAACAGCCAGGAATATAGTCGGCCTTTTGTTGTGCCACCACAGTTCCACGATCTGATTCTATTAAACCTCTTTCTAACAGATGACCGTGTAATCCATTGGTTGGTCAAACTTGACATACATGTGACGTCTACTTAATCTCTGAACATAATATTTGCTTCGGCATAGTCTAACAAATTTAGCTCTCAGAGGTATAGTTCTTTACTTAACCCGAGGTTGACCATGTTGGAGGACATCGCTGAAAAAGTGAGTATACTGTACTGTTTTAGGCGTGGCTTCTCTGTATACAATCGAAGAGCCATTTTGTATTTTAAGATGTTTACTCATACAAACATGACCGAAAAAATGAAGCCATGAAACAAAAATGTCCGATTCTTAGCGCTTTTTCTATATTATCATATGAAAGAATCAGCTAAACGATGCAGACATTCTCTCATAGATGAAATGTCCAATGACGCTTGCCATGGACAGACGCAGCTTTATTAACAAAGTTGTCACATGTTCAGTTCATTTATAGAACAGACTTTGCGATATAAAATCTTAAGACTTTGGGCTAAGAAATCTTGAAGCTTTGGGCTTTTAAATCTTAAGAATTCGGGTTTTTAAACCTTGAGACATTTGGTTTTTAAGATCACTTAAGAATAATTTTTTCTTCTCACTTGCTTTAAGCGAAGTCAATTGTGAAAAGAAAATTTTAGCATTGATAATAACGGTGAACAATAATTATAAGCAGTTCTTGTGTAAAAAAATTAGCATAAAAAGAAAGTCTACTACAGGTTTAAAAGGTTGGAAGACACACAAGAATGTCAAACATGCAAAGGTGAGGATCAAGGAGGGACATACAAGGTGGGATGGGTTTCTTGTTATTATCTATTCATATATACTAGTTAGCGACACTGTTAGCAGTACATAGACTTCATAATTCATACAGCTACTTTATACATTGTGACGTAGTTGTTCACCAACCCAGTTGGTAACGGCAATTATTGTAACTAGGACTTGAAAAAAATTTGAGAAATGTTTTATTTTATTTCACGCTCCTTTGATTCAGCCGAAGATGCATAGAAAAAGACATGAAAACAAGTCATACGTTTCGAAGGTCTGTTAGGAAAAAAAACTGTTCGTTTGGTTTGAGGTGCCCTCCACCCCACCTTCACCACACAAACCGTTGTTTCTTAACAGCCAGGTATATCCCAGCGAGCCAAAATTATAATTGTGATAAAACTTTTAAAAATATTTGACTTATATGCACAGTAAAGGATTTGACACTGATCTTTTTGCTGTTCTTTGTCTGTCAATGCACAGTGACATTCGTAGGTTTGCAAAAAAAGCATCCAAGTGTGTTTTAAATGTCTTATTAAAACTTGGGCTTTATTTCCTTATTTTTATTACAATTGATTAATAACTGGCCGTTCTCTGTCACTTCTTTTCCGACTCATGCCCTTCTTATCTTATTGAACTTTTGTCGGTCTACTTTCCCACTCGCCAGCTACGCTCTTCTGCAGACATAACAAATCTCACTGTTCCTAAAACACGCACTAAAATATTTGGCGGAAGGTCGTTCTCTTTTTGTGCAGCTAAACAATTGAATTCTCTACCATTACACATCCGTAGTATTCAAACAACCAAATCTTTCAAGACTGCACTTAAGACACATCTTTTCAAAATTCAAAATTTATTTTCAAAATTAATGTAACACCATTTCTTTTTGTTTTATGTACTATAATTAATGTGGTTGTTATGGTATGAATGCTAATTTATTTTACTATTTTAATGTAAAGCGCTGTGTGCCCAGTTCCTTACTTGGATACAGCGCTATAAAAAGTATTTATTTATTATTATTATATGTATCAAAATACATAACTAGGTTGTACTGGGGCGCCTACGGCGCCAACTTTTTTCTAAAGCCCAACTAACATATCCTTTATTTTATAATTAACTATCCTAAAATCCTCTTTTTATATATTTCCTTTTCCAAAATTAAAATTTCATCTAAAACAATGACGCCATATAAAAATATTTATGGTGAGAATCTTTCATTTATAATCGTTTTGCGCACCTTCCGATGCACACCTTGTATGAAAATATAAGATCGAAAAATGACATCATAGCGTTACACATCCAGTGTCTTGGACTATTATTTTATTTTTTAGCTATATATGTCCGTTCGTAACGCTGAGTAAATTAGAAAGCAGCGCACCTTAAAAACAATTACTGCACCAAAAATAACTTTTCAAACGTCCGCATAAAATTTTTCAAAATGGAAATGAGATTTAATTTTCGCTTCTACTTTTTCTGATTATTTAATTCTGTAACAATAAATCACGCAGTACTTTGACTCTTCCGAATTCTATTCAGGTGGCTAGTTCTGGTATACTGTTCACAACATCGACTAGAAATCTTGGCTAGAATATTTCTGACACATGTCTACCAACAACTTCATCAATCACATCTGTCGCTCTGCCTATACTGCCATACGTCAGATCAGCTCAATCCGTCATTACTTAACAGATAGTGCAACAAAAACTCTAGTCTGTGCTCTTGTTCTAGCTCGTATTGATTACTACAATTCTCTTCGATTAGGTGCGCCAAAACAATGCATTGAAAAACTACAGAGAGTTCAAAATTCAGCTGCAAGATTAGTTCTAAAGGCAAAAAAAACATGACCACGTTACTCCGCTACTGTACTCACTTCATTGGCTACCCATACAAGCCCGAATTGATTACAAACTGGCCGTTCTGAGTCACAACTTCTTTTATGACTCATGCCCTTCATATCTTACTGAACTTTTGTCGGTCTACTCACCAATTCGTCAGCTACGCTTTTCTGCAGACACGCGTATTCTTTGTGTTCCTTAGAAACGAACTAAAACATTTGGCGTAAGGTCATTCTCTGTTTGTGCAGCCAAACAATGGAATTCTCTACAATTACACATCCGTAGTATTTCAACTACTGAGTCCTTCAAGACTGCACGTAAGACTCACCTTTTCAAAACTTATTTTTCAAATTAATGAAACATTTCTTTTTAATGATTAACGTAGCTGACGTTAAACGTATTGTCACTTATGTAGTTAGTATGATATGAATGTTTATTTAATTAATATATGTATATTATTATCTCCATTTAAAGCGCTGTGATCCCGGCTCCTTGTTGGGGGATACAGCACTATATATAATTACTAAATTTTTTTATTATTTATTTATTAATTTCAACTGAAATATATTTATATTGAAAACTTCCGCCATTTTTGACGGGTAATACTCTAGTTATTAAAATTATTTTACATTCTCGTGTTGCTTTTGGTGGTTAAAGTTAACCGCTTTGACTGTGGCTTAGCATCCACTATGTTCTTTATCAAACTTGTTCAGTTCCTTCTTTTGTTTTTCAAGAGTTTCGAGCATACTCCCACATTCGATAAATGCCGTATTGTTTACAGTAAACAATGATCTATTTCAGTATTACCCTTAGAGGAGCAGTAGCGTTCTTGAAGTAATTATCTGGTCTTCGATGGAAAGAGATCACGTACAAAAATAACTATTTTCCCCCTTGAAGTTTCCGGAAATAAAATCAATGGAAGCTTTATATTTTTTAAAAATTTAAAACGAATGAACAAAATCTGGTAATGTATGTAAGCTTGCTTCATAATGGAGGAAGTGATGGTGATGTATGGTTTAAAACATCAGAAGGGTGGATGAAGGGGATTTGGAGCGAGGCCAAAACTAATGCAAATGTGTGGAGGGGGAGGGTAAACAAGGTCGGGGTACTGTTGTATGAAATAGTTAATGTGTAGGGGTGAGATGAAAGCGTTTGACATGCTACAATTGGTTTTTTTTACTTCTCGAATAGGAAAACGTTAGATCTATATCCCATTTCGCGGTGTTACCATTTTCAGACAATCTTTCTTTTTTGCTTAACAGTATTTCAGCAATAATAAAGAGGCTTCATGACTTTCAAAAATGTTTAAGCATTAATTTAATAAGTTTTTTTACACGTTTTTGTCATGGTCGAATCGCTAATCTGACTCAAATTAACATAGAATGCATGAATGAATTCCCGGACAATTACATTAATTTCCTATGCTAATGAAGTTGGCCGACTGAAACTCAAAATAGTTCTATAAATAGATTTCGGCCATGAAATTAAAAGGCCTGTTAACTTCAGTGATCGTGTTCGCCTTTATTTGAAATGTAAAACGGGAATAGTATTTGTTAATTTTGCTCTCTTGTATCAAAGTACGCGAATATTTTTTTTCTTTTTGTATTTCCATAGTCATCATTTGTTATTTGTGCGTTGGTGTGTCTTGTTGTATATGTTGGTGTGTGTTGTGTGTTTTGATGTGTGTTTTGGTGTGTGTTGGTCTGTGTTGGTGTGTGTTGTTGTGTGTTGGTGTATGTTGTTGTGTGTATTGGTGTATGTCTTTGTGTGTGTCTTGGTGTGTGTTGGTGTATGTTGTTGTGTGTATTAGTCTATGTCCTGGTGTGTGTATTGGTGTATGTCTTGGTGTGAGTTGTGTTTTGGTGTGTGTTGTTGTGTGTATTGGTGTATGTCTTGGTGTGTGTTGGTGTGTTTTGGTGTGTGTTGGTGTATGTTGTTGTGTATATTGGTGTATGTCTTGGTGTGTTGTTGGTGTGTATTCGTGTATGCCTTGGTGTAAGTCTTGGTGTAAGTCTTGGTGTATGTCTTGGTGTATGTCTTGGTGTGTGTTGGTGTGCTTTGGTCTGTGTTGTGTGATTTGGTGTGTATTGGTCCGTGGTGGTGTATGTTGTTGCGTATGTGGGTCAGTGTTGGTGTGTGGTGTTGTGTGTTGGTCAGTGTTTGTGTGTGGTGGTGTGTGTTGGTCAGTGTTGGTGTGTGGTGTTGTGTGTTGGTCAGTGTTGGTGTGTGGTGTGTGTTGGTCAGTGTTTGTGTGTGGTGGTGTGTGTTGGTCAGTGTTGGTGTGTGGTGTTGTGTGTGTTGTTGTGTTTGTTAGTTATTTTGGTATCATTCCTCCTTCACCAAAATGTGACAACATAGCTATCATTACTAAACCCTAAGGCGCTCCGCCTCGAAATTATCAATCATAAATTTGCTGTCCTTGTCAAATGACTGCTTGATTTGTGCCTTGCTGATAATTTATTATTTAACCTATTGCCGATAAATGCAAGGGGAACAATAATAATCAATTTCATATGAGGAAGCTATAAAAGGGGAAAAAACCCATTAAGGCATGTGATGATGCTCCAAACATTGATAGCACACAAAGTTTATACAAAGCTATCCAAGCCACCACTTAATCATTCAAATGACAAAGATGTGCGAAATGTATAAGCTTGACAAAATTTAATTCGACGCAAGGACCAGGGGCGTCAATAAATAACGTCATGCACCTGAGAAAAGTGGGGAGGTTGGGTTGCGTATTTGTCACAATGCCTGACGAGAAGGAGGGGTAACAAAAAGTGACGTCACACAAAAAAACGCAACTTTAAATAATAGTTCAATGTTATCGCTTTCAATGTATTTAATGACATTTTTAATGGCTTCAAAGCGTGTTATGGTATTAGAGTACAGCGCTACAATAAATGCATGCAAGGAAAACTCGGTATACGTCCTTAATACGTTTCAGACCCTTGGGTCTTTAAATCATTTATATTAAATCTTGGCGTCTGAATGTTTGCTCTGGCAATACCATCTCTGGCAATTATACCATCTCTGGCAATAATACCATCTCTGACAATTATACCATCTCTGACAATTATACCATCTCTGGCAATAATACCATCTCTGGCAATAATACCATCTCTGACAATTATACCATCTCTGGCAATAATACCATCTCTGGCAATACCATCTCAGGCAATAATACCATCTCTGACAATTATACCATCTCTGGCAATAATACCATCTCTGACAATTATACCATCTCTGGCAATTATACCATCTCTGGCAATAATACCATCTCTGGCAATAATACCATCTCTGACAATTATACCATCTCTGACAATTATACCATCTCTGGCAATAATACCATCTCTGGCAATAATACCATCTCGGGCAATAATACCATCTCGCGCAATAATACCATCTCTGGCAATAATACCATCTCTGGCAATAATACCATCTCTGGCAATTATACCATCTCTGGCAATAATACCATCTCTGGCAATTATACCATCTCTGGCAATAATACCATCTCTGGCAATAATACCATCTCTGGCAATAATACCATCTCGGGCAATAATACCATCTCGGGCAATAATACCATCTCGAGCAATAATACCATCTCGAGAATAATACCATCTCTGGCTATAATACCATCTCTGGCTATAATACCATCTCGGGCTATAATACCATCTCGGGCAATAATACCATCTCAGGCAATAATGCCATCTCTGGCAATAATGCCATCTCTGGCAATAATGCCATCTCTGACAATTATGCCATCTCTGACAATTATACCATCTCTGACAATTATACCATCTCTGACAATTATACCATCTCTGACAATTATACCATCTCTGGCAATAATACCATCTCTGGCAATAATACCATCTCGGGCAATAATACCATCTCGAGCAATAATACCATCTCGAGAAAAATACCATCTCTGGCTATAATAACATCTCTGGCTATAATACCATCTCGGGCTATAATACCATCTCGGGCAATAATACCATCTCAGGCAATAATGCCATCTCTGGCAATAATGCCATCTCTGACAATTATGCCATCTCTGACAATTATACCATCTCTGACAATTATACCCTCTCTGACAATTATACCATCTCTGACAATTATACCATCTCTGACAATTATGCCATCTCTGACAATAATGCCATCTCTGACAATTATACCATCTCTGACAATTATACCATCTCTGACAATTATGCCATCTCTGGCAATTATACCATCTCTGACAATTATGCCATCTCTGACAATAATGCCATCTCTGACAATTATACCATCTCTGACAATTATACCATCTCTGACAATTATGCCATCTCTGACAAATTATAACATCTCCATAAAAGTATTCTATCTATGGCAATTATAACATTTCTGACAAATGATACCATCTCTGAAAACTTATACCACCCATGACAAACTCCGTGCTTCGAATATCTCCCTACCCCCTCAATGACCAGGTCTGAGATAAGAGTAGGGAGTAGGTCACCATATACGATGATATATTACAATAACAAATAGATAGTTTGACTGTCTTGTCATAATTATATTATCATGCCTTAAAAAGGTAACGCTGTTGTGTTGCCATCCTCCAAACCCTTATTTTAACTGATGTTATTGTAGAAACGAATGAAAACCTCTTCCCCTGAAATTGTCTTATGAATTGTACTTTTTATATAAACAGCGATATGAATTGTACTTTTGATATAAACAGCGATATCCATTTTTAAACAATGTTCAGTGTCATTTGCGTATTTCCGTCATTTTTTTTTTTTTTTTNACACACACACACACACACACACACACACACACACACACACACACACACAAAATTAACCACTAGCACTGCCCACACGAAGCTTTGAAATTAAGACCCACTGACCTTAACACCCTAATCCCACCCTAACCCCTCCACCAAAGATCTCTGATTGCACCCCGTTCCTCCAGTGCCCCCCACCCATTTCATCTCGATTCTTCTGTTCATTCTACACATGTACAAGAAGGGGGGAAAGGGAGCTAATTCTATTACAATCGATTTGTTCAGAGATTATCGGCGCGTTAGCTGTACGGTAAAACTTCTAATGGTGCGAGACACAATATTAAATTTTCTCAAACGTTTCTTTAGTTCGCGTCCACTGGAAATGCTTTATTTATTACCGGACATTTGCAATTATCTAAATGCAATCAGCTATATGCGAGAAAGTGGGAGACTTGCAATGTCTGGGATATTTGCAAGACATTTCCAGTGTCTGATAAAATTTCAGGATATTTGCAACGTCAAGATGTTTGCAGGTTATTTAAAATGTAAGCAATGTTTGCTAGTTATGTTTAGTGTGTAGGATATTAACTTATGTTTAGTGTCTATGATATAATCTTATGTTTAATGTCTAGGATATTAACTTAAGTTTAATGTCTAGGATATTAACTAAAGTTTACTGTCTAGGATATTTTCTTATGTTTAGTGTCTAGGATATTAACTTATGTTTAGTGTCTAGGATATAATCTTATGTTTAATGTCTAGGATATTAACTTATGTTTAGTGTCTAGGATATTAACTTAATTTTAGTGTCTAGGATATTTTCAGGATAATTTCTTAGCCCGAGAAATTTGCAAGATATTTTCCATGTATCGGATATTTGCAGATTGTTTTCTGTGTCATGGATATATGCAGGATACATTAGTTATCTAAGATATTTGAGGATTTTTGCAGGTCATTTTCAATGTCTAGGATATTTTATGAATTTTCTATGTTACGGATATTTGAGGAATTATTTTCTATGTCTAGTAGATTTACCAAAAAGTCTTTAATAAAAATTCTTTGAAAATCTGTCAATCGTTGCTTTGTAAAGTTTTTTTTTAATGCTATGTGTATTTTTTTAAAAA
Source organism: Radix auricularia (assembly GCA_002072015.1). Classification (NCBI taxonomy): domain Eukaryota; kingdom Metazoa; phylum Mollusca; class Gastropoda; family Lymnaeidae; genus Radix; species Radix auricularia. The sequence continues at coordinate 440,283 of MUZC01000267.1, read as the reverse complement.
AGAATTTAGGGGCATTTATTTCGGTTAATGTTAGCTCGTTGGTATGTGCTAAATAAATTTGAGAGTAAAATGTTCTGTTCTCGGATAACGAAGTTAATAGACACAAGGAACGAAATACTTTTTGTGCCGAGGACAACTAGATGCAGCTGTATTGCTCTAACATTTCCCTAACGCACGTCACAGTCTAAAGACGGGGGTTCGTGAGATGGGGGCTACTCATTTGAGTTATAAGACGCATAGAGATCCACACCAAAAATCCTTAATTTCTAATACCAACCAACATCCTATTCTGTTTTGACTACTCGCCCAAATACCCCGCCCCCCCCAGCCACCGCCGTAATCCACCCACCCGCATCCCTTCTCCCGGTATGGTACTGATGAGAAGTTCTGATGGTACCTGGTTTGTAAGCTTAGCCGTGGGAAATGGGCAGGTGATTCTTACTGTTGGGTAAAGATTGAGAGAAAGACAAGCTGTATAATCACTGGCTGGACAGTGGTCAGTTATTGGCTTGGTAATCAATACTATGGACGTGAAGGACTGGCAAAAGGGTTCAATGAATACATGAGTGTGTATGTGCTTGTCAGAGTGTATGTCCGTGTGTTTGAGAGTGAAAGAGGGTACGTCTTAATCTGTGAGTTTGTTGTGTTAAGCTGTGTGTACGCATATATGTGTTAATATTTAAGAGCTCATTAATTGATAATTCAGCTTAACTGTCTACATGCTTTCTGGTTCTTCTACTGCCTACACCCCTGATAGCATCGCTAGTGTTTACACCCCTGATAACACCCATAGTGTCTACATCCCTGATAACACCACTAGTGTCTACATCCCTGATAACACCCCTAGTGTCTACATCCCTGATAACACCCCTAGTGTCTTCATCTCTGATAAAACCACTAGTGTCTACACCACTGATAACACCACTAGTGTCTACACCCCTGATAACACCACTAGTGTCTACACCCCTGTTAATACCACTAGTGTATACACCTCTGATAACACCACTAGAGTCTACACCCCTGATAACACTACTAGTGTCTACACCCCTGATAACACCACTATTGTCTATACCCGCGTTAACACCATCAGTGTCTATACGCCTGCTAAACACCGCTAGTGTCTACACCTCAGATAACACCACTAGAGTCTAGACACCAGTTCACACCCAAATCTGCACACCCCAACCTCCCCCCCACACACCAAATCCCCACACCCCGATCCAGCATCACAATGCCAGGACACCGAGTTAAGTCAAATATTATCTCCAAGACATCATAGCGAGTTTATTGTCTTTATTGATTGGATCGCGCTCTCCGACTTTTGGGGAGTAGGAGATATTGAAAAAGGGGAGGCAAATGGAGTGTTTGGTGAGTGGTGGTCCTTGGATGGTGGTCTCTGAGATGTCGTCTTATGAGATATGACGTCATGTGTGAGAACTTGTAGGAAACCATGACAATCAGAAAGTCTAGACTATTAGATATTCAATAGCATTCTTTAAAGCATAAATAAAACGTTAACATTTTTGTCAATTAACATAAATGGAAGCCTTAATTCCATCCTAATAAATGAGCTACCCACCATGCACTGCAAAGCTTGAGATGAGGACGAGCTACGGGACAATAGTAAAAGTCTGAAGTTTTTATAAATAAGGGAAATACGGGGATGAATTCGTTCAGGTTAAATAAATAAGTCACCCACGTAGAAAATGTTGTAACGTTCAGTGGCGTAGCTAGTGATTTGGGGGCCCGGGGAGCCTTGGCCTCTTTAGGGGCCCCTGCATATATGGCGGTGGCCTAATATGTAATGTTAAAATACATTTCTGTCACTCCTTTGGGTCGCCCCTTAAGTGGGGGCCCGGGGGACTTTCGATTTCGGACCTCCCCCTTCCTCTAGCTACGCCACTGGTAACATTCAACTTTTTTTGTTGGTGTGTCGTAGACTGTCTCTTCTTGATAGGTATTCGTTAATACATTCAACTATTAGACTTCATACTTATAGACAGTTATTTAATACCATGCACGATTATCTGTTTCTTAAACCCGTACATAATCTTCCCCTTATTATCCCGCCAAGGTCCTTGGTGGCCTTGTTGGTGGCCTAGAGACTCTTTGTTTCCATGTTGTTGGCCTAGAGACACTTTTTTTCAATGTTGGTGGCCTAGAGACTCTTTGTTTCCATGTTGGTGGCCTAGAGACTCTTTGTTTCGTTGTTGGTGGCTTAGAGACTCTTTATTTCCATGTTGGTGGCCTTTGTTTCCATGTTGGTGGTCTAGAGACTCTTTGTTTCCATGTTGGTGGCCTTTGTTTCCATGTTGTTGGCCTAGAGACTCTTTGTTTCCATGTTGTTGGCCTAGAGACTCCTTGTTTCCATGTTGGTGGCCTAGAGACTCTTTGTTTCCATGTTGGTGGCCTAGAGACTCTTTGTTTCGTTGTTGGTGGCTTAGAGACTCTTTGTTTCCATGTTGGTGGCCTTTGTTTCCATGTTGGTGGTCTAGAGACTCTTTGTTTCCATGTTGGTGGCCTTTGTTTCCATGTTGGTGGCCTTTGTTTCCATGTTGGTGGCCTTTGTTTCCATGTTGGTGGTCTAGAGACTCTTTGTTTCCATGTTGGAGGAAATGTATGGGAGCTTTCTATGCAATGAAGTTGTATTTTAATTTGCGCGGGTTGAATGTGAAATAGAAGAGTTTATTGTTTTTGGCAATGTTTCGGTGTTGAAGTTCCGTAATAGTTAACGTTAGCCAGGATCATAAAACCTGAGAGTAAGGTCCCTTGTCTGTTTTGGAGACTGTTGTTACTAAACGCCGATACGAAAGTTTTTCTTGCAAGAGACTTGAAGAGCTCTCAGGTCCCAAATTTAGCTACCGGAAAATTTAACAAAAAATATGGGGTTAGCATTGCGAAAAAAATTGCATTGGATTAATCAATCTCCTTGTTAACCCGCCCCACTCCAACTCTTCTAAAGCCAATTAATTATTAAGTCCACTAACTGAATCCCGTCGCTAGTTGTATGACTTCATTTGGGGGCATGGTGGCCTAGGCGCATGCGCACTCGGCTGACGTATTGAGAGTCGTGCGTCAGAGTAGTAGTCCCCGACCTTTTTTGCCGTAGACCGGTCACTGTTTGAAAATTGTACAGCTTCCCATTGAGTTTGGGGAGGGGGTGTGTGGACGTTGTTAGTTTATATTTTATATTGTTTTGATTTAATAATTTTAATTTAATTATATTTTAGTCCTTCAAAATAAAATGCAGTTACCCCATGCAGTGTATATAAAGTGATGTAACATTTTAACCCACTAGAACTCTCAATCAATGAGAATCCTAAGTTTGATCTTCTGCAACAAGACGGCTCCATATGGAGGACATAGGAGACCATGACACTCGAAATGTTTTGTTTATTTTCAGTTTATTTCTTTCTGTTGTTTTTGTTGCTGTCACTGCAACATACATGTCTTCAAACATATAGGATGTTGGAAATTTGCAATAGGGATTTAAGTGCCATGGTGGCCCCCTCAAGCTATTCCGCCATGACTTTAATTCAGAACAGATGGAATGTTGTTGTCTCGAAAGTAGTTTTAAGACTGTAGTCTATTGCAATCTCTAGCGGCTTGAACTTCTTCTTGCACAGACATCATAGGGTCGAGGGGCATGTGTGCTCGACTGGCGTAACGATGGTCATGGGTTCGAATCCCCGTGAAGGCAGGGATTTGTTCCCGGGGCCATGGGTGTTCCTGAGTTCATCCACCTTAGATGACTCTCCTTATTTTGATACTCTGGTTAGCGATTTTCCTCGAGATAGCCATCTTTTTTTTGTACTGTTTACAAGAGGAGACATCTATGCTATGCTCCCATTTCCTCATTCAACTGCTCAAACAGGCCCTAGTTAAAGGTGTGTGCTTCGACAGGCCCTAGTTAAAGGTGTGTGCTTCGACAGGCCCTAGTTAAAGGTGTGTGCTTCGATGGGGCAAATAAGTTTAACATTAAAATTATTTAGAGATTTTTTGTCCAGCCAGCATTCCCCCGTGAATGACACAATCCGTTGATTCACTCTGTTATAATGTTGGCTGTACAGAAATTGCACACAATAAATCTTCATGTAGAATTAAAACCTTCTGTTAAAGATATCGCCCTTACACAAATAGTATTGCCCTGTAGAGTGCGCACCATGTTGATATATTAATCATCAATCGTGCCGAAACTGCTTCGGCTATTTCCATAATGCTTCAAATCACATTGCCAGCCGTAAAAGGCAAATGTGTTATCTTTTAAATAACAGCCTCCGCTAAAATTCACGGTAAATACCTTCAGAATAGGACAAGATTAAGTCTTCTTCAATAAATAACCGGCTATTTGCTTTCACAATACGATTAGCCACCAAATATAATTCTCATATACGGTTTTTTCGTGGTTTTTTTTTTTCGTTTTTTTTTTCAAAAAATATATTATGTTTCTGGGCGGCACGGTACTTTTTGCTCTACGGACCTGTGCAGATCCGCGGACCGGGGGCTGGAGCCTCTGTTCCTGAATTTTTGAATTTCTAAAATGCCATACATGTTAAATACAGTAAAGTGATTTGTAAAATTATCTCCCCTTTATGTCTTCAGGTCGATGGCGGTAACATACTGCTCAAGTATTCGGAGACTCAGATAAGAGGTCAGTGACGTCATGTTCCTTAGATTGTTGTTATACTAGTTGGTGCATTCGAGCCTTGACCATAACGCAAAGCAAACATATTTGATTGGTCTAAACTAAAATTTAGATGTATAGAATGAAAAATAAAGTGATTTTTCTATTTTAAAAAAAAAAGAAATAAAAAGCCATCCTAGAAAAAAAAAACACTTATGTTTTCACATCATCGTTGGATTCACGCGCAGCTTGTTACCTTCTCTTCCTTTCGTACATCAAATTTGTGAACTCACGCCAAGTGCCCATATAATTTTGATACTTAGGCAAATAAAATATGAAAATAAATAATAAAAAAGACTTTAAAAGCACTTGTCCCCGGCAATAAATGTGCGGTTGTGAGTGGTTCTCAGGATCGTGGGGATGGCCCGTGAAAAAAATTTAATAGAAATTGTTTAATATTAATAATATACAGTCAGAAGAAGAAATTATCGAAAGCGCCCTGCCAACATAACAGAGGGAAAATTATATCTTAGAAGTGTATTAGAAATAATAACAAATGTTGATAGTTAGCATATTTAAAAATGTTGATAGTGGGTATATTTTAAAAATGTTGATAGTGGGCATATTTTAAAAATGTTGATAGTGGGCATATTTTAAAATGTTGATAGTGGGTATATTTTAAAAATGTTGATAGTGGGCATATTTTAAAAATGTTGATAGTGGGCATATTTTTAAAATGTTGATAGTGGGCATATTTTAAAATGTTGATAGTGGGCATATTTTAAAATGTTGATAGTGGGCATATTTTAAAAAGTTGATAGTGGGCATATTTTAAAATGTTGATAGTGGGCATATTTTAAAATGTTGATAGTGGGCATATTTTAAAATGTTGATAGTGGGCATATTTTAAAATGTTGATAGTGCGCATATTTTAAAATGTTGATAGTGGGCATATTTAAAAATGTTAATAGTGGGCATATTTAAAAATGTTGATAGTGGGCATATTTTAAAATGTTGATAGTGGGCATATTTTAAAATGTTGATAGTGGGCATATCTTAAAATGTTGATAGTGGGTATATTTTAAAAATGTTGATAGTGGGCATATTTTAAAAATGTTGATAGTGGGCATATTAAAAATGTTGATAGTGGGCATATTTTAAAATGTTGATAGTGGGCATATTTAAAAATGTTGATAGTGGGCATATTTAAAAATATTGATTGTGGGCATATTTTAAAAATGTTGATAGTGGGCATATTTTAAAATGTTGATAGTGGGCATTTTTAAAAATGTTGATAGTGGGCATTTTTAAAAATGTTGATAGTGGGCATATTTAAAAATGTTGATAGTGGGCATATTTAAAAATGTTGATAGTGGGCATATTTAAAAATGTTGATAGTGGGCATATTTTAAAATGTTGATAGTGGGCATATTTTAAAAATGTTGATAGTGGGTATATTTTAAAAATGTTGATAGTGGGTATATTTTAAAAATGTTGATAGTGGGCATATTTTAAAATGTTGATAGTGGGTATATTTTAAAAATCTTGATAGTGGGTATATTTTAAAAATGTTGATAGTGGGCATATTTGAAAAAATTAATAGTGGTCATTTTTTTTTTTAATGTTGGTAGTGGGCATTTTTAAAAATGAAACAGAACTGAATAGCGAATATAATAAAACAAGATTTAAGGCAATATTTTTAAAAGTCTCCTTTAGGCAGTCCTGTGTACTAATTATGGTAATACACTGTGTCACATGTGTTAAAATTTAGTGTTCCATAGTTCGTTTCAATTATTTCAAAGCGGTTTTTTTTTAACTATTCAAATTTACTTAATATCATTATTGTATATGGTTTTAAAAAAATATCTTAAGTATAAAAATGAGGCTAAGTCTGTGGAATAATTTTGGTCGTTCTACTATATACAACCATTTCTAGTAAACGGCAAGAAGATAAAACCACAAAATATTCGCAGTGAGTATCATTTATTTTGGATAGCATCAACCATATGTCTAACACTTTTGACTTTGTACCAACAGCGGACTTTTGACTTAATTAGAGATACTACTATTGGCTAGTTGCTTTTTCTTTCTCTTGACAATTGGTGTAGTAAAACATTATTTTAAAATTTTAAAAAATCATGGTTTTACAAACCTATTAGAAGTTGAGGCCTAAAAAAAAATACATTCATACATTTAGTTACAAAGAACGGGCACTCATTTATTAAAATTATATTTCATTTTAAGCCTGTTATTTCCCTTTGTTTTGCCTAACCATGATAACGGTGAAATGATGTCAGATATACATACAAATAACAGATTTTTTTACATGTAAAGGATACACATTTATCTTCAGTTTTTTTCTAGTCACCTTGATATTCCCAATATAGCATAAGCCATTTCAAGTCAAAAAAGGAATGAACACAAACTTCTTTTGTTCATGTGTTAACTGTAATGTACTACAATAATCTAAGTGCATCCTCAATGACCCATCGAACCGGACTTATCTTCTCACAATAAACTTAACCCTTAATGATAATCAGTTCGATCTGACGTTCTTCCTTAAAAATTGGTCATCACTTGTTACGTCATCAAAGGTCCCGCTAGTTGGCTGTTGGTACTGTCTCTTTCTTCGTGTCGACGTTTTTAACATGACTAAATTTCTAGGTATTACCTGTCCTTCAATGGATCTTTCATTTTAAAACTTTTCAACAGCCACTAATCCATTTGTTATTGTAACCCATTGAATTATTTCCACTTTATATTTCGTTTTATATTAATTATATTTATTAATTGCTCTAACATAATGTGTGTGTTGGTGCTTGTTATGTTTGTTGTTGTTTTTTAACTAATACTATTTTTGAACCCTCTAAATGAATTGTCATATTGTGTTGTTTTTTTTTTAATTTTTTAATCCATTCTTCTACATTTGTTGTTTTTTTAATAACATAATAACTATTGGTTAAATGTATTTAAATTTTTTTCTCTCAATGTTCAATTTTTACAAACAAATATTCTTGCCTTGTTTCGTTTTTACATTAAAAATAACTCGGATAAGTATTTTATTATTCGTTCCCATTTGGTATGACTAGCAAGATGACGTCTTTGGTCGGTGAACGTAATTTGAAACACAATATGTGTTTTATCTTTGCGTCATACTCTAAACATGTGTTCTGCATCTGCTCAAGGTTTCGACGAAATCGATCTCCCGATTGATAGATTTATCTATGTGCCTCTTTAAGTGTGTGATTGCGTTTTATTCGGTACTTCCATCTTCAGTGGCCTTGTCTTACATCGTCTCGCAAACAAGAGATGGTGTTCAAAGAAGACATGCCAAGAGATGGTGTTCAAAGAAGGCATACCAAGAGATGGTGTTCAAAGAAGACATGCCAAGAGATGGTGTTCAAAGAAGGCATACCAAGAGATGGTGTTCAAAGAAGACATGCCGAGATATGCTGTTCAAAGAAGATATACCAATTTGGTGTTCAAAGAAGACATGCCGAGAGATGCTGTTCAAAGAAGATATACCAATTTGGTGTTCAAAGAAGACATGCCGAGAGATGTTGTTCAAAGAAGACATGCCGAGAGATGGTGTTCAAAGAAGACATGACAAGAGATGGTGTTCAAAGAAGACATGACAAGAGATGAGAGATATAATTAACATATATACATGTATATAGATAACCAATTTTTTTTTTTTTAAAGAAAGAAATATGGAACACAAGGATGTCACAATTGCATGAGGACAGCGAATGAGGATAGACGATTGGCATTTGAGATTAGAAAAGCAGTTTAGCATTGTGGATAATTATTACAGCTGGTATGGAGGACATTCAAATTGTTTTTGTTTTCTTATATTGTTGTTGACATTAAAAAATTGGTTGGGTGGGGGGGNTGGGGGGGTGGGGATAGATACATCGTTGATGAATTTCTTGACATCATTTTCTACAAGTTTCCTGAAGATACAAACTGTGTCATGTACATGGACCATTAGTTATCCATAGGATAAACGAGGATAGACGAGACTAGGTCTACTCGCAGCGTTGACAGGAAGGATAAAGATTTACTGGCTAACGGCTCTTAAGTGCCTGAATGTTGAAAATTGTATACTATCATTCAAATTCCTTAGCTGCGTTAAATACACTTGTCATAACATCAGACATTGGGGGACATCGCCATGTCATCACACGTCAAATATTTTATAAACCAGCGACCTCTGGTGTTTAAATTCAGAAATTATAACATGGCGCTGAAATTCGATATTTGAGCTGGTAGATGGAGCTGAAAATATTTGTTCAGTTTGTTTGGTGTCACGGACTCTCAAACTGAATTTAAACACTTTTATTTTGTAGGTAAAGGAAATCAGGCGTGTATGGTAGCGATCACGTCATATAATGTGTATAATTGTTTGTTAATACTCATCGAAAGAGGTAGAAAAGTGAAGATTGTTTTTATGTGAATTTCTTATGGAGTGATGGTATTTAAAAAACTAGGATCGATATTTTATCTCTAACTATAGCTTAAATTCGTAATTGAAATACAAGGGTACAGAGGGTGGGTGTGGGGTACATATGTGCCAAGGCGCCGAGGTACAAGACGCCAAATGAGGCTGATGACGTAACGTTATAATAAGTGAAACATGAGCTATACATGTGGGAGGGTCGCCTCTGGGCGAAAAATATCTAAGCCATACGTCTGAACCTCAAATATTCCATTTACATCCCCATATCATTTAAATTTTCTTAGGTAATCTATATCGCTATGAAGTAACAGGGGTCTCATTAATACGAGACACAATTACTCCAAAGCAGCGCTGGATTTACGTATTCGCTAAACAAGCCTTAGCCTTTTTGGGAAGGGGCCCTCCAGAATTCTTTTTTTTCATATTTGGCACTAACATAGACAATATGGCACTGATACAGAATATATGGACTTCAAAGGGGCCATTATATCTCAAAAACTTTAGGGCCCCATCAAGTCTAAATCCGGCAGTGCTCCAAATTAACACAACGTGCGACTAGCGCAGGCGACTCAACACGAAACAATGTCCCGGAAAAGGGTGTCATGTGTGACGACTTGGGGATCCCTGAAACACAGCGAGTTAACATAATAACATCCAAGTTAACGTGTGGGCAATTATTCCGGGGTATATGGTGGAGCTAACACCGGTTGGGAGTAGAATTAATAGTTTCCATATCGACCACGTCAACAACACTGTCAGAATAAAGAATAGGTCGAGTTAAGACGACGACCGAAATAGACCTCGAGTTTGTTGTCCTGGAGGCTAGAAGATTTTTTGTTTGTAAGGTCTTCATTTTTAAAAAATATTTAAGTGGAGGCATTCTTAGAATGGTTAAGGGTTTTTGGTTAATGAGGTTGAGAAAATGAAACGGGTAAAGAAAAGAAAATGTAGATCACTTTTTAATCACAATTTTAGTGTTATTTCATTCCATTCAGTTAATAAGTTCCTTTTTTGACTGAATGCATTGTTAATGTTGGTATCATTGGCAGTCCAGTTCTGGCCCACGGGCCGTAGTTTGACTCTCCTATACCTACATTTTAAAAGAATCTAACGTTGAAATCCCAATGCTGAACGGGACGTTGGTATGATGAATATTTTTGAAATCTATAACTTGAAGTTGGACATCGCATCCATAAACCAGATGAAACTAACAGCAGCACAACCATCGCATCAATGTCCCCAAACTTGGCGGCCATTCTCTAAAGCAGGGGTCAAGGAAAGGAACGGCTTGTGTGCTTAACTGGGCATAGTAATGGAATTAAACGGCACGCAAGGTGCTCCTAAAATGACACCTTTTAGATACGTCGTATTCGTTAGATATAGACTCGTTAAGCTGTTGGACAAGGGATTGGGTAGAAAATCTTACCCTTACTCTAACTTTACTTCATCACATTGCTAGCTAGGTTGCCTAGTATTGCATGGGCCTTGGGCTGGCATTGGTGGTTTTCAAATCACATGACTTAGATGAATTAATAAAAAGGGAAACTAACTGGGGAAAACTAACTGGAGTATGTCCTTCCAACCAGAAGTGTCAATTGCTAAGAGTAACAAAGAAAAAGAAACAAATAAATTCAAAATATTTAGGGCTGCGGAAATTATCGATTAATTGCTCGATTAATCGGTAAATTATTTTATTTTAATCGATAAAATTGTGATTAAAATTAAAGACATGTTTTAAAAAATATTTTCGATTTATTCATAAATAATTAATAATAGTGGGGGGGGGGGTATACGTACAAACTTCTCTGTTAAAAAACGTTGGACAGTGTAAACCTTAAAATAACCTGTTTTATAAGAACAATGATAAAAATAACATTATTTTTAATTATTTAACAATAACAAAATTTAAATTCATAGACATTATATTGAACTACTTATATTTAAATATATCTCAAAACAATATTATATCTTTTAAATTAAATTAAATTAAATACTTAAGTTATGTGCATTTTAAAAATTGACGTAAAATGGCACAGAATGTGAAGGAAAACAACCTAGTGGAAAATAGTGATTATGAGGTCTTTGAAAAAAATCACAACTTTTGAACCACTTGGGATAAAAAGATGATTTTTATCTTTTTGTTAATCATCGAAAGATTTCTATATGGATGTATTACTTTTATATTTTAAAATTAATTAGAAATTTTCATTCAAGGGCCTAAACTTTAATACGCTATTTAACTTATTTTCATTGTTAACTATGTTTTAAAAATAACTTAATAGAAATATCTATTGCCTGTTTTTATTACTTCCCTTGAAATTTTCATTTTAATGACGTCATAATCTTTATTTCTAGCTTTAACAAAATTATCGATTAATTAATCGGTAATTTTTCAAAAGTTAACGATTAAATTTAATTTAATCGATAACAGCCCTAAAAATATTACATTCATGGAAAAGAACTAACCCAAACTAAAGATGCAAAATACTTACGAGTCATAATAAATGAGAATTTATCTTGGAATCCCCATGTCAATGAAGTTATTTAGAAATCAAACAAAACCTTAGGTTTTATAAAAAGAAACTTTAACAATGTAATAACGATCTAAAATGCTATTACACCCTGGTGAGACCTAAACTAGAATATGCATCTTCTGTATGGGACCCATCCACCATAGAAAATATTGATAAACTAGAACAAATTCAAAAAAGAGCTGCAAGATTCATTTCTGGAGAATATTCAAAACTCACAAGAGTAACGCCATTAGTTAAATCATTAAGCCTTGAAACACTAGAGGATAGAAGAACCAAGAGTAAATTAGTAATTAGTAATTATACATAAAGCAATTAATTATAATTTAGAAATACAACACAAAGATAAATTAATACAACCGTCAGATAGACATAAGGATAAAAACACCTTTCTTATTCCATATGCAAGAACAAACACATACAATTTTTCTTTCTTCTTGTCCGGTTTTTTGGCGTGGAATCGTTACCTGAAGAAACCAGGAAAGCCAACACTTTATCATAATTTAAAACTCAAATAAGAATACAGGACTAAACACAAACCATTGATGAACATAGGACGCAATAATCTTCTGTACAGAAGGAGCGTCTGTTACAAATAAGATAAGACAAGATAAGATAAGATCTGTTTTGGAAGAAAATTCATAAATACCCTTAGTTCAATCCAGCTTGTATGATGGATAACTCAGATTTAACATGTGTGCAAAGTTGTGCAGCTTTCTTTTGTTATATGCTAAATTGTATACTTTTCCAACACGCGTATCATTTAAGTATCCTAACCAAAATTTGCTGCGCATTAACTCTAAACTGCTGCGCGGCGTCACACAGATTACTGCTCGGCCACGCAACCTAAAGGGAACATGGCTTCTATCACAATACAAAAGGGGAACAATGCTTCTGGCAAAATGAAAAGAACATTGCTTTTGGCACAACACAAGAGGGAACATTGTTTTTGGCACAACACAAGAAGGAACATTGCTTCTGGCACAAGACAAGAGGGAATATTGCTTCTGACACAACACAAGAGGGAACATTGCTTCTGGTACAACACAAAGGGGAACATTGCTTCTGGTACAACACAAGAAGGAATATTGCTTCTGACACAACACAAGAGGGAACATTGCTTCTGGTACGAAACAAAGGGGAACATTGCTTCTGGCACAACACAAGAGGGAACATTGCTTCTGGTACAACACAAAGGGGAACATTGCTTCTGGCACAACACAAGAGGGAACATTGCTTCTAGCACAACACAAAGGGGAACATTGCTTCTGGCACAACACAAGAGGGAACATTGCTTCTGGTACAACACAAAGGGGAACATTGCTTCTGGCACAACACAAGAGGGAACATTGCTTCTGGTACAACACAAAGGGGAACATTGCTTCTGACACAACACAAGAGGGAACATTGCTTCTGGTACAACACAAGAGGGAACATTGCTTCTGGTACAACACAAAAGGGAACATTGCTTCTGGCACAACACAAGAAGGAACATTGCTTCTGGCACAACACAAGAGGGAACATTGCTTCTGACACAACACAATAGGGAACATTGCTTCTGACACAACACAAAGGGGAACATTGCTTCTGACACAACACAAAGGGGAACATTGCTTCTGGTACAACACAAAGGGAACATTGCTTCTGGTACAACACAAAGGGAACATTGCTTTTGGCACAAGACAAGAGGGAACAGTGCTTCTGGCACAAGACAAGAGGGAACAGTGCTTCTGGCACAAGACAAGGGGGAACAGTGCTTCTGGCACAAGACAAGGGGGAACAGTGCTTCTGGCACAAGACAAGGGGGAACAGTGCTTCTGGCACAACGCAAAGGGGAACATTGCTTCTGGCACAACGCAAAGGGGAACATTGCTTCTGGCACAACGCAAGAGGGAACATTGCTTTTTGCCACAACGCAAGGGGGAACATTGCTTTTTGGCACAACGCAAGGGGGAACATTGCTTTTTGGCACAACGCAAGGGGGAACATTGCTTTTTGGCACAACGCAAGAGGGAACATTGCTTTTTGGCGCAACGCAAGAGGGAACATTGCTTTTTGGCACAACGCAAGGGGGAACATTGCTTTTTGGCACAACGCAAGAGGGAACATTGCTTTTTGGCGCAACGCAAGAGGGAACATTGCTTTTTGGCACAACGCAAGGGGGAACATTGCTTTTTGGCACAACGCAAGAGGGAACATTGCTTTTTGGCGCAACGCAAGAGGGAACATTGCTTTTTGGCACAACGCAAGGGGGAACATTGCTTTTTGGCACAACGCAAGAGGGAACATTGCTTTTTGGCGCAACGCAAGAGGGAACATTGCTTTTTGGCACAACGCAAGGGGGAACATTGCTTTTTGGCACAACGCAAGAGGGAACATTGCTTTTTGGCGCAACGCAAGAGGGAACATTGCTTTTTGGCACAACGCAAGGGGGAACATTGCTTTTTGGCACAACGCAAGAGGGAACATTGCTTTTTGGCGCAACGCAAGAGGGAACATTGCTTTTTGGCACAACGCAAGGGGGAACATTGCTTTTTGGCACAACGCAAGAGGGAACATTGCTTTTTGGCGCAACGCAAGAGGGAACATTGCTTTTTGGCACAACGCAAGGGGGAACATTGCTTTTTGGCACAACGCAAG
>MUZC01000267.1:397864-417227 GCA_002072015.1 Radix auricularia | reverse complement strand
TCAAGTCAATCAAGATACATGCCACAACATCAAGTCAATCAAGATACATGCCACAATGTCAAGTCAATCAAGATACATGCCACAACATCAAGTCAATCAAGATACATGCCACAATGTCAACCCTATTGGAAGCTGTTAAGTAAACAAACAAACAGGCAGCTTATGATACTACAGTTCATTTGAAACTACCAATAGTACTTTCATTGAATGTGAATGGAGTTTATTTGAACTGTAGGTCATTAGAGTTCTATAAGAAACATCTATGGGTCATTTTCACTGCAGGCCAATTGAGTTCAACAATTAACATAATCTGCGGGTCATTAGGACTGCAGGTTCAACAAGAAACTGTGTGCCACTGTGGCTTATCACATGAAAGACGTTCAAAGATGCTTCAAACAACCAAGTAGAAGCATTAATTCTAATTCAAAATCACATTGCACTATTGATTTTAAATTCATAGCACCCAGTGTACTTTTATTATTGCCATTATCTGGCAACATGTGGCTAATTGAATATGATCTCTCAATTTTTTGCTGAATCCACTGTCAGTTATTCAAGAGGGACACAGCTTTTATTTGCTTTCAAAATATTTCACTGCCTTTTGCTCATCGACATATTGTCAGAATTTGCATTTAAGTTCTTTTTTTTATTTTAATATTTACTTAGCTTTTTCCAATGTCAATATGTGATGTGATATCATTTCACTTGATTAGTGTTTCTCAAAGTGTGTCCAATGAATACAGGTCCATGATCAATATGTGATGTTATATCATTAGAGAGTGTTCCCAAATGTGTGTCCAATGAATACAGGTCCATGATCAATATGTGTTGTCATATCATTAGATCAGTGTTCCCAAAAGTGTTGTCAAATGAGTACAGGTCCATGATCAATATGTGATGTTATATCATTAGAGAGTGTTCCCAAATGTGTGTCCAATGAATACAGGTCCATGATCATGATGTGATGTGATATCATTAGATCAGTGTTCCCAAATGTGTCTCACATAAACTGTCTTGGTTTAAACTCTACAGATTGCCAGGCAAGGCAACTGAATCTGCAGAAACTAAATGGCCAGTTGTAGTGAGCACCTTTTAATGTCTCAATAAATTTTGCATGTTTGCATATCTAATCGCCATGCTGAAAAATCACAGCAATTATTTTTATTCTAAACTCGGCAGACATTTATTTCCTGGAAAAGGAGTGTCAAATTAACCAACTGAACATCATTTCACTGCTGGTATGCATACAAGGGTGTAGCTAGGAATTTGTGAGGGTTTGGGGGGGGGGGGCGTAATTCTTTGGAGGCCCAACATCCATGGCAATAGCGTAATATTTAATGTAAAAAAAAACAATTTCAGACACTAATTTTAGGGAATTTCAAATTTGCCCCTCCCCCCCCCTCATGCTGTGCCACTGGATGCATAACCCTTTTAGAAGCACAAAATGACCTCTTTAACTTTAAATATTTCTTGCATCTAAAGGCTACTAATAAATCTTACACTGGTTGTGTTCCAGCAAACCCTGACAAATGTAACCATCAGGAGGTGTAGACAACCTTATAAAACTTTACAGAGTCTGAGATACCAATAACAATACATTTTTTATTTAAAACTTGCATTAAAAATGTAGTATCAAGGTTTCTTGGGCCTAAACCAAACATTATAAAAACTATTGCCAGCCGCAAATGGTAATTGTTAATCAAATGGCTTAATCGGCTCATGTCTCAATTCACCATTAATTTTTTTTTTCAATTATCAAAGATCAAACAATAATAATTGATAAATCTGGCATCGTCCCTAATGTAGCACTAAACATGGCCGCTATTCCACAGGATTTAAAGTTTCAAGTTATAAAATATTTCCTTTCTGAAATATTACATAGTAATAAAACTTTAAAAATTTAAACAAAGATTAATCTTGACATGGAAGTTATGGTACATAACTCTTGGGTGACCATTCTAGTTAATGTTCCCTGTTGGTCAGCTGTTGTGCAGACAAGGGCTTTTGTCAAAACAATTTTTGTCATTTGTATGAGAATCTTTGAACCATGAGAGTAATGGAAGTAGCTCTCGTACCTCAGATATTTTGAGGCTACTAACACTTGTCCAGTTTATTACATTGTATCTTCTGTATATAAGCGCCTTTAACAGATCAATTACTTTTGGTCGTTTAAACCAATTTAGAAATTTAGCCTTTATACTTTACAGACAGAGAACATTAACATTAATTTAGAACCAGAGAATTAACTGCCTAAATCTAGAAATTTATTAGAACAATTTGTTGTATATCATTGTACAAATCAGTGTGTATTTTAATGTTGAGATATTTCAGCAATATTATTATTAACATTATACTTGTCAGTTCACACACTATTTTCTTATATTAAAAAAACAAAGGAAAGAAAACACGAATTCTGATTTTTTAATTTTATTATTTTTGTGTCGAACAATGCAACACAAAAACTAAGGCAGATTGTGTAATTATTGTTTGAATAATTTTTCTAAATTATTTGTGTAGTCATTGCCACTGTTAATAAAAACTGAAAAGCATGTTTGAAAAAATTTGGTTTGGGTCACTCATAAAAATTAGGATAAATAGCAGTTGATTCATGTCATGAAAACATTGACATAAAATTTAATTTCATAAAGTTTTTGTGACAGCTTGTTAAATAAATATTAAAATACACTAAATAACAAAGTCAACAACATGTACAGTAACTCCAAAGAGTATTTTGATGCATAATTGAGAACAACTTATTTGGACCATGAATTTTTTTTTAAACGGCTAAAGAGTGCAATGAAAATTATTGTCATTATTTTTAAAAAATAAACCCCCCAAAAAATAATTATAAATTGTACTAAAAATTAAGATAACTGTTTAAATATAAAATTTGTGATTAATTTTTTTTAAAACCCTTGTACAAGAGAAGTGTACTTCTCAATGTTTGACATTCCTGCCATTTGATACAATGATAAATAGCCTCCTGGTATGGTGTGACATGACTTCCTTTGAGCAAGTTCTACAACTTTGGTTGGCCATCGGCAGTGAACAAACTTTGAGCTGGGTCAGTCAACACCTGGGGTCCAGGACCCACCTGAGATTTCAGAGAGAAATTTTTTTTAACTCATCAGGTAGATGCAGACGTGCAAATCAAGGGTGTAGCACAAGAGTTACTGATGCCATAGAATCTGACATGACAGATTTAAAGATTATGCTGGTATTTTTGAGTAGTGTATAACACAAATCATATATACAACAGTGAATGCCTAACTTTGTTTAATAATTTAAATTTTTTTAATTGCCCTTCCCACCTTAAATAATGGTTGATCTTGTTCCTTAAATGTTTTTTTTTTAATTTTCAGTCAAAATTTTGTAGCAGTAAACTTAATGGTACCAATAGTTTTTCTCTGGCTTTAAATGTACAAGTTTGTTTGATCAGAAACAGACAAAGCCACTTTTCTGATTTATGAGAGTCAAATTTTTGACAGATTTAATATTTTACCTAGATAAGGAAGACCCACACAAAAAAAACTCACCTTGGTGTGAATGATATATTTGATAGCACCTGGGTTCTGTTTTACTTTACTATAAGGACCTCCACAAAAAAAAACTCACCTTGGTGTGAATGATATATTTGATAGCCCCTGGGTTCTGTTTTACTTTACTATAAGGACCTCCACAAAAAAAAACTCACCTTGGTGTGAATGATATATTTGATAGCACCTGGGTTATGTTTTACTTTACTATAAGGACCTCCACAAAAAAAAACTCACCTTGGTGTGAATGATATATTTGATAGCACCTGGGTTCTGTTTTACTTTACTATAAGGACCTACACAAAAAAAACTCACCTTGGTGTGAATGATATATTTGATAGCACCTGGGTTCTGTTGCAAACTTATTTTGGACAAATCTTTCTGAAAGATAAGTATAAATATTATAAGATGTAGGTCAATGAACTAAACCCATTTTTCAATGTTAAATTGGCCTTATCCTGACAACAGGGCACTTTTTAAATCCCTTATATTAACATCACCACCAGCTCTGTCTCGGTCCGTACGTCGGTCAGAAAAACAATAGTCAAAAATGACCAATTTCTTGTGATGCTATCAAGCTGAAATTTTGCACATATACTCGTGTCATCTAACGATGCATTGTATCAAAATTTCAGATTGATTGAATGAACCGTAATTAAATTAATGCACTTTTATTTTATCTCTATATGTATGGTAGCCATCTGTTGTTGACATTCACGTGTTTGCTGGAGTTCTCTCCAGCCATGGGTGACCACACCCCTACCTGTCCCTTTTTTACACCAAGAGAGTTCAGTCACGTCCAGTCTGTAAATGTTTGTTTGTCGCTCAGTGCAAATGATATTGAATATAATCAATACTTTTAATTCTGTCTCATATATATAATATAAGGGATTTATAGTCAAAAATTTTGTTTTTAGGTGTTGTTTTTATTTACATGGCTAACACTTACAAAAACATACAATACTCATAACCATACAGTACAAGGTGACAAGTTTGGAAGATGAGGTCCTAACACATACAGTACTAGTACTAATTGATATGTCTGGGAGAGCAGGTCCTAAGCCATACAGTACTAATTGATATGTCTGGGAGAGGATGTCCTAAGCCATACAGTACTAATTGATATGTCTGGGAGAGCAGGTCCTAAGCCATACAGTACTAATTGATATGTCTGGGAGAGAATGTCCTAAGCCATACAGTATTTACTGACATGTCTAGGTGATGAGGTCCTAAGACACACAATACTAATTGATCGGGGTCTACCGATAAATCGGCTGGCCAATATATTGGTACTGATATTAGGATATCTGTAATATCTTTATCTGTAGCATGTAAAAGTCCTGATATTGACGTCACCAATATTTCATAATAAGCAAAATTTAAATTAAAAATTCAGGAAAAAATCTATCACTTAGATTTATAAATACAACAAATTAATATATTGATCCCCATACCGGTATTGAAAGAACCAAAAGAGTTCAAATATTAATATGTAAAGCCATGATACAGCATGTCATTTGCTATGATATTGTTAGGTATCGGCTGATATTTTATACTCAGAAATACTGTGTAAGTGATGCCAATGCGGAGTATACCATAATAGCATTAATATCAAAGATGCATGCAGAATCGCAGATGTCTAAAATAATTTGGTGGATATGAAATAACAAAACGTAGCTTCTCATTGGCAACCATTCATACTTCAGCCTCATTTGACTATTACTATTGCTTTGTTCTCATTGTTTCATTCATAAAAGGTGGCCTTGTGCAAAAGCCATTTAACTATTTGTTAGAATTGGATATGAGTCAAAGTTGAAGGTTCACAAGGAGTTCCAAATTTTATTTGTACTTGTACATTTCTATAGAGCAGTGGTTTCCAAACTTTTTTTGGATGGTGAACCCTTTTTTGTAAAAGCCTTGTGAGTTGCCCCCCCCCCCTCAAATGAAATTTAAATAAGTCATTTTCAATAAGGTTTTTACAAAGTATGGCAAATGTGCATTATAGTTTAGTGATTATTCTTTTAGTTGACGGTGACCCCAAGAAACCCTGTGTGAACTGGAACTTGTAAACACATCAAAAAAACTTCGTTTAAAGATAAATCGTACTTTTTTTACAAAGCTAAAATAAAAACAATTACGTGTCATAAATTAAATGACGTCATCAAATATGACCACTGATTTTGTCCTAGCAAATACTGATATCCGCAAAATAATATCGGCAATATAGGCAAAAATGCATATAGGTAATAAACCCCTACTGATTGACATGTCTGGGATACATTGCTCTACAACTAACTTACACTACACACTGGAACTTCTGGCACAGATAAACCTGTCACAAATTTCTCCCCCTTGTCTTGGGGCGGTGGAAAGAAATGGCGAACAAGACTCAAGACCCGTGGCACATCTTCCTCAAGGAGATAAAGACATGCGTTGGGACCAGCATCAAATGTGTAGGCAACCTAAAACAGAAACAAAAATCTTAGAATTTTCTTCATATTAATAGAATATGATAAAAAAATATATGGAAATGACCAATGTATTTGCTAAGAAAGGGGAGCTAACAACTTGAGTTTTTACAAAACTTTAAGAATACAGACATGACACAACAATTTTAGTTTTAGGCCGGACTTCATTAAAGATCCTGGTTGAAAAGAAAGTTTGAGAGATCAAACTAAGTCATCAAACACATTGTTCACAGGTGGAAGTGGAGAGAAAGAGTAAACCTAAACAAATGTTGATTTCTTTTTTAATGTCTTAGTCTATATCTGATGGCAACTGGGTCAGTGTGCAAGACTTTACATTTATTTTAAGACTAGAAGGAAAATAGGGAAGTGGAGAGAAAGACTAGAAGGAAAATAGGGAAGTGGAGAGAAAGACTAGAAGTAAAATAATAGTAGGGGATATTTTAGTCTGGAGCCAAATCAGCTGTAAGACAATTTTTCCTTATACAAACAGAAGAAGCTAACGGGACTTAAGAAATCATTGGTTTTCATTTCAAACCATTCAAATAATATTATAACAAAATTCTATGTTGATTTTGCAAATTGAAATGGTTCTTTTTAGGGCATCATAAAAAGTAACTAAAATTTGACTCCCGATTTATCACAAGATAAACTAAATAAAAGCACAAGTAAAAACTGAAATGGACAATCGTTAATTCCTTTTTCTTTCTTACGGTTGATTGGTCACAACGCCACAGTATGGGGTATAAAAATGGCCGTCAACACAGTTCTGTATTTAACAGACAAACCCTGATCAGAAGGTCATAACTTACCTTGACGTCCCCATAGATGTCGTTGATAGCATGAACCAATCGAATGACTTGCCTGGACACATCGGTCATGTAGAATATAGGTGGGTAGGTGTCCAAACAAACCGCATGCAGCTGGTTGCTGTCCTGAAACAGTGAAACAGTCTGTCGTAAACCCGACACATTCAGGGGGAAAGATGAGAGCAAACTTTTAACTAACATACATTGTGGGATTGCAGAGTTTCAAGGCTTTGGATGGGTATAGCTGCAGAATGTCCATTATCCTTTATTCCTTGGGTTCCTTTAGGGACTTAGGGCATCAGTCAGACCATGGTCCAGGTATTAAGCACTAGCTGGTACTTTTTGATTGCCCCAGATCTTTGCTGCCCTCTCAGCCTATATTGGCCTTGTAGTGTCCCCTCTAGAGACTGGTTTACTCAATTTCAGTGGTTCCCAACCTTTCTGACGCCGAAGGACAGTAAATGTCAGATGGCACACAAGTGAACAAGAACCTTGATTTGTCTAATTTAACTCTTATCAATTTTACAGCCACAAATTTATTTTATTATTTTAATTAAATTTTGTATTTTTAAAAAAAAAACATTTATTTTATGTAGTATTAATTATAACTAGGGGGGCCCGGTGGTCTAGGGTTAGTACGCTGGACTGTCAAACCAAGGCTAGAGAGAGTCACGGGTTTGAACCTCGGTGCTGGCAAAGCCCCCGGGCCTTGTGCTAGCCACACAATCCCTTGCTCATTAGTGGTGACTCAATGAAACTTGTGAACACTACTTCACTTGCCCTCAGGGTTTAAAAGGGATTATCATTATCAGTGATTATAACCGTTTGACAGTAATCAACTACAGAGTGTATACAAGGACTATTTACCACTGACCTTTTACAATCCAGCTCAGTTTATAATCACCATCTTCCACCACTGCCCAGCTCTTTCTCTTAGTCCAAATTCAAAATACCTGAACTTTTCAGCTTTACAATTTCTATTCAAAACTCACCCCCCCCCTTTCAATCTACACCTATGGTGATAGTTTACCCTTGTACTACAAACTACTCATCTTATCTTGTCTATTACAGATGGTCCTTCTAATCATAAGTTTATTCCACCTTATGTTTTTCCATGGTTTTTTACTAGTCTTGCATTTTTATGAGTTTTTAGTGTTGATAGAGTGATGGTTTTTCCGGTTTGATCAGGCAACCCATTCCATGCCATTTGGTTTCGTGTGTTTTGGATTCCAGTGTCCATATTCAGGTGCAATTGGTTTTGACACCAGCATCGCAAATTTAACAAAAGTTACTTATAATTAGCTTATCCAATAGTAGACAGGTATCTTTGTCCATTATAAAAATCTAAGACTGACAGGTGAAATTTGACTGTGTGTCCAAACCTGCATGGTCAACTTCCCGAATGTAGAGAAGTCTTTCTTCTTGATGGCTTCGGTCATAGCATCCATCTTCTTGTCCATGATGGTCACTCTATGTTTCATCAGATCGCTAGTCTCAATGGTCGTCTGCATCCCTTCCGTGCTGCCAACATCTTTCTTTTGATCATTAACCTGAGGGTGGAAGGCATCTATTGAATGTTGAAGGAAGTTTCCAAATAAAGAATGAGAAAAACCCAAGAATAGAATGAATCAAATCAATGAAAAATTGCTACAAGAATGCCATGTACCACTTCACAGTCAGATCTTTCTTCCCCACTCACCTTGTTGTGGGATTTACCCTTACTCGATTATAATATTTACTCGAGGCCCTCTCATCCATCCCCTGGAGACCTTTAATCTAAAAAAAAACTAATTTTACCAGTAGTTTACCACAAAACTTAGTTGTTGGGGTTAGTAGTCGGCCTCCAGTCTGCTGTTTGACAGTTAATGCTGCCCTCCGGCTGAAATGTTTGGAGACCCCTGTTCTATACTAAAATTTTATACCATTTCTCTAGCTTTCCTCTTAGCACATACTTATACATTGGAATGTAGCCAAGAGCTTATTTCAATTGTTTTTGTTTCTTTACTGTTTGCTCATTAATCAATGCTTTTTGACAATCCATTTTTTTAAAAAATATTTTAGTAGCGTTTTCATATATTCCCAAACCACATGTTATATGTTCAACCAAACTTTATCAAGAAAGGTTTAGAATACCATAAAATACAATTTCCCCACAAAAATTAAAAAATAAAACTCATTGTTGAATCAATGAAACAAACACGGATCAAAAATGTATTTTGCAGCTTTAAGCATAAAGAAACACTGCTTGTTACAAAGGATCCTCCACTATTTGCTTGACAGAACAAATTCAGTTTTCAAGAAAAATATTAAATTTCAACCTCATGTCCTTCATACAATAGAACTTCACTTTGGAATTAAGTATGGTCTTCATATAATAGAACTTCACATTGTAATTAAGTATGGCCTACATACAATATAACTTCATATTGTAATTAAGTATGACCTTCATAAATACAGACCTCACATTGTAATTAAGTATGACCTTCATAAATACAGACCTCACATTGTAATTAAGTATGGCATTCATACAATAGAACTTCACATTGTAAATAAGTATGGCCTTCATACAATAGACCTCCATGTTGTAATTAAGTATGGCCTTCATACAATAGACCTCCATGTTGTAATTAAGTATGGCTTTCATACAAAAGACCTCCATGTTGTAATATTCAACAGGCTTACCACAAGAATCAGAATTCTCATCTCAGCCCAGTGTGTCTCAGGAGCAACCTGTACAGCAAATGAATCTGATCCATCATCCAGTTGACCCTTGTTCCAGGCAACAAATCCCCCATAAATACTGCGACATGCACTGCCGGAGCCTTGCCTTCAAAAAAGGAAGAAATCATGAAGCCTCATACTGTACATACAAAACAGAATTAAATAATACAAAATTATTATAAAACGTTATTACATTCAATAAAAAAGACTCTTATGTGGGGTGGAAAAACCACAGTTCTCAAATTCATGTAACTTAAGTTTTCTTATTTCTTCAAGTATAATTTTTCCACTGATACCAACCTTGCTATATCTGATATTTCCCCTTTAACACCATACAACTGGGATAAGGAGTAGACTGAAGAGATCAAAGAATTAATTTCAATATAGAACATCTTAAAAATAATCACGTATAGTACAGTGTTCCCTCTAAGGTTCGTTGGTTCCATGTGAAAAGTAAGCAAAACTGGTGTGCAACTTCGATATTTAGCAGTATTTAACTAAATTTGCTGGGCAGCTAACCTAAACAGCTGCCTTGGGTCAGTGGGATATCTGCGCGCCACTCAGCTTAAAGGGAACATTGGTACAATATTATAATAATGAACACAGTAAAAATTTAAAGAATGGAATGAGCATGTTACGAACTTGAATCATATAAAATGTATTACAGTAGGTGACCAGGGTTAATAAAGATTGAAACAATTATTTATTCTACACTTGATTTTCTTTTTATTTCATTATCAAAATTTACCATCTCAATGAATTTCCTAATTAAATGTGATAAAATAAAAATATTGCCAAATAAAAATGTCATTGCCTTCAATGAAAATAGTATATTTCTGTCTTTTTTATAAATAGTACTGCGATTGCACTAAAGGTTTCAATAAACAATATTTTAAGTTTTAAAAAGTCAAAATAGGATGGATCTATTTACAGGGGACATGAACATCAACAAAGCTACCTATACTGCGTGCTATTTATGGTTTATGTAGAAAATTTGATGTCACAATCCAAGGGTTTCAGATTTCTAACAACTCATCCAATGACCTCACCTAAACAATCGTATCCAACAACTCATCCAGTGACCTCACCTAAACAAGCGTATCCAGCAACTCATCCAGTGACCTCACCTAAACAAGCGTATCCAACAACTCATCCAGTGACCTCACCTAAACAAGTGTATCCAACAACTCATCCAGTGACCTCACCTAAACAAGCGTATCCAGCAGCGGATGAGGCTAGCCCGGCTGCTGTTGGGAAATTGTTCTCTGATACAATGTGAACATTTTGTAAAAGTTCATTCTCATTTTGGTTGTCTGACAATCTCTTACGTGCTCGACGTCGTACTGAAATTGCATTAAAAAGTAAATTTAATATACTACATTATGTTGTTGTTTTTTTTAATTATCCTTTTATTACTAAAATTTGTTTCAAAATTTTAATTTCTTACTTTCTTTTAGAACACTTTGAATTCTGGGAGTGTTTACAGACTGCTCTCTGAAATTAAATTAAAATAACGTTAGGCCACTATAATTTTAAATTATGAGCATCATTTCATTTTGACATTACCATTTCCAATGAAAAATATTGATTGATGTTTAAATTTATCTTGAATAGATTCTATACTTCTTTCACCTCTAAATTTGTTCATTAGATAATTGAGCAAAAGTTCAACATAAATTAGTGGTGAATTTAATAATGGTGGTAAATGGTGGTAAAATTCATTTTATTATTTGATCTGTAATGTTTGTTCCTATACTTATAAAAACGCAATAGGTAATAAGTGATAATTTATAATGTAGTGATAATTATTGGAAATATTAATCTGAATCCTATCCGAGTTGATTAATACAGCTAACCAATAAAGTTTTAATTTTAATTTTTTTAAACTTACAGGTAGGGTTATATTAACTTACTTTCCATTTAGCCACATTCGGTCCTGAGTATAATCTTTGCTAACAGCCACAGATGTTTTGGCCCGCAGCTGCAAGTGCAAGAAACAAATATAACAAATATACCGATAAATCAGTGCAGAATTCCTTGATCTCTTTATACCCTAAATGAACTGAATATTTTTATAAAATTTAAGTTTATGGGGCATTCTTATAATGCCATAAGCTGTGGTTTTTGTCCTAAGTGTTGATATTCTTGTTATGCAATATGTGTACTAAAATCGACCTTTTTTCTTTGGGCTACAAATTTCATTTCAGATAAGATTAAAAGATTAACAATACCAGAGATCATTAGAAGAGCGAGAAGTAACAGAGATTCAATAACAATATTTCACCCTAGATATTTCAACAAGATCTGAAAAAAGAGCTTTCATGCCATTAGACCTTCTAAAGCACATGTTTAGAGTAAAATATCAAAGGAATGTAACATTATCTGTTAGGCTGTTAAAAAAAAAGTATGTCCAATAATATAGAAAGCAGGACCTGCCTTGAAGATTATTTGCTAAGATCAACAAGGCTGTTTCGGTGGCATGTTGTACCTCCCCTCCAAGAGCCGTCTCGACCGGCCATAAATGAGCATTATGTCAAAAATACTATTCATTATAGTTATAATAAATAACCCGTAAAAACCAAGTTTTTGACTATAAATCCCAAAGCGTACCGTTTAAAATAAAGTCTTGGAAAAAATACTGCACAAAAAATAACTCGCTTTGAACGGCGGCGTAAACTTGTACAATATGAAAATGATATTTTATTTTTCTGATTGGCTGTGGGAGTCTGTAGGAGTTTGAGGGACCATTCGCTTTTTATGATATAGGATGACCAGAGCTCAATCATTTGGAATCTATACTTTTATTTCATGGTGAACATACCCATTTTATTGTATCCCTTACATACATAAGTAGAAGTGTCATTGAACTGTAGTCACACAATTTAAATAAATGGACTTACTTAATAAATTTCTTGTAAAAAAAAAATCTTTAAAATTTAACTCTTTATGCCCAAAAGAGCGATAACGCGGGACTAGCCTCTATTACCAAAGCGCGTTAAAGTGCACCTCCATAGCACTCTCATTAGAAACAAAATCACAGAACTTAAAAACTATTCAGTGCCGGATAGAAGATGTATTCAACTTCAGAAAATGGCGGCGATTGCCTTCGCTCGTGTTTACGCCCGGTTTGCTAAGTTTCGTGGTAGTTTTTACGGTTTATTTTTTGAATATGTGATTTTGCTATACTTTTTTGTAAAAATAATAGTACCAAATTATAGGTAAAAATAGTTTTAAACTCAAAACGGTCTTTTTGATACGTAAAATAACCATTCTTATCTTAAAAGATGAAGTCAGTATGACAATAAAAAAAAATATAAATACATTTTTAGAAATTTTTTTAATTTCATAACCAGTTGATTGCAATTTGGGAAATTCTTACAGGACGGAGCGGAAGTTTTCCAAAAACGTAATGGCGTATTAAGAGTTAATAAATACAATAAAGGTGCATGTGCTAATGAATTGAGCTTCCTGCTTTAGGAACTCATCTTGCCCTTTGCAGTCACATCAAAAATATTACCTCGTCTTGTCCGAGTGTGGCACTCAGAGATGTATTAGTGGGGAGTATCAACTTTTCATCTCTTTTTCCCCCTGCAAGTTTTATAAAGATAATAAAATATAATCATTGACAGATGAGTTAATTTACTTTTAATAAGCTAAAGTTAAGGTGGGTAAAGCTTAATTATTATAAAATATAATCAATTTCCAATAAGGATGAGTACTTAATTAATTATAATTTCATATAATAACTCATTAGATATTTTTTTTTATTTAAAAAATTTTGTATTGCTTTGTTCTGGCAATTTTAGGTAAAGGAATTGGGGCTAAAGTAAAGTGAACGTTACAGATAATATTTCTTATGGTTTTTATATTGCAGAGTGATTTCCATTCACAATTATTTTTAAAAAATTGTTAACTAACTAAATTGTTTTAGAATTTAAGATAAATTTAATAAGGCTTGCCTTAGTAATATCCTAAGTTGACTTTTAGTTAGTTTTAGGGTTAGGTTTAGTCGTTGCTGTATTTAAAACCTAATGACAACAAATATTGCTTTAACAAATAACAAAAAGAAAATTTTCTCAAGATTTAACTGATTTAACCATTAGTATTAGGCCTACTTATACTTATTATCATTACTGTTACACTTGACTTTGCAAGGGTTTTGTTTTAATTCAAATTAAGTCTTTTTAATTAGAAATTTTAAATGACATTGCAAAGACTAAGAGTGTGTTTCTTTCCTTTTATATTATATATCTGGTTGTTTTTGTTTTAAGTTTAAGCCTTCTTGATTCTTGACATACTAATAATAGTGGGGAAATCACTCTAGCTCAGGGGTTGGCAACCTGCGGCTCACTAGCCAAATGCGGCTCTGTCAAAGTCCCTGCTCTAACTCTATCATAGAGTCTGTTCAGCTAGCTTTTTAGTCTTTTAGCTACAGACGTAAAAATTGATGAGTAATTGAAGGTTTTAATTTATCATAAATACTGTCATCAAATTGTTATTAAATTTAAAATCACAGGCACATTCTTAAACTTAAAACTTAAAGGCTAAAGTAATCACTAAAGGCTAAGCCGCCTTTCTATGGGCTAAGGACAAGGCCAAGGACCAGGTAAGTTAAAGAGTTTGCTTAGGGGCCATCCATATATTACTTACGCAAAAAAAGTTGTATTTTTCGTATCCCCCTCCCCCCTGTTTTCACCCCGTACATTTTCAGGACCGCCTCCCCATGCCTACGTCCTTTAATGACGTCACTTGCCTAGGGGGGTGGGGGGTCACACATTTGTGATGGTGTGTAAAAAGAGGTTGAAGGGGTGTTTAAGAAATATGTGCAACTTTAAATAAGTTCCCCTAAAATAATTGATTGCTTGCAATTTATTTAGCTCTTAAAGTCCCAAAGCGTTGTAATGCGTCTCCTCCCGCTATCCGTAAAGCGTCCTAAAGCGTCCCTAGATACAACTCTCATTAGAAATGAGATCTCGGAAAGTAAAAACTCTTCAATGGTTGAAAGATGATGTATTCGACTACCGGCAATGGCGGCCGTTGCCCACGCTAGTGTCATCGCTCGATTCACGATGTTTTTTGGTAGTGTTAATTTTTTTTTTTTCGGAGATACGTTTTTGCTATACTTTATTACTAAAATAATAGTACTAAACTACGGGTAAATATTGTTTTAAACTCAGTACGGTCTTTAGGATGCGTAAAATAACCATTCTTAGCCTAAAAAATGAAGTCAGTATAAAAATAATATTATAAATGGATTTTACGCAAATTTTTTAATTTCTTGACCAGTTGATCGTAATACGGGAAATCCTTACGGGAATGAGGCGGAATTTTATTGAAAACCCCCTTATGCGACTTAAGAGTTAATGACATCTTTGATGGTTTCACACGTGTTAACGATATTAGAGTGCAGACTAAATACATATTTCAATGACAAAAATGTAATTTGAAACGTGGTTATTTTTAATAAGCTTTTAGGTAGGGGGCACTCAAAGCTTTGTGACGCCATATTGTGGAGAAAGGGTCTATGTTTTGTGACAAGGGGGGATAATAATAAATAATAATAATAACCCCTTTACAGACCATTACGGCCTATGGGGCAAGTGAAGTAGCGTTCACAAGTATCATTGACCACTAGCCAGCTGGGGCTTGTGTGGTTAGCACTATGCCCGGGGCCTTCCATTACCGCGGCTCGAACCCATGACTCAAGTTCTTGCTACCGTTCGGAAGTCCAGCTCGCTACCACTTAGACCACCGCGCCCGACAAGGGGGGAAGAGGGTTAAGAATCTGTCAAAATCGTGTGATGTCATTCATCGACTGCAAAAAAAACGTATAAAATATTACAATATAAGCAGTGAAATCGTCATCCAGTTATGTTTATATAGCGGCTGAGACACCGGCTTGCGAAAGAGAAAGTTCTACTAATTTCAAGTAATGGAAATATAAATCAGACGGATACATTTTAGCAATGATTGATCTTTATTATAATGTGTGAACGTTTAGTCTGAATCAAATATTAATTACCTTTAAGTAATTATAAGTTCAGAATTTCATTTGCATTAAATTATAAAACATTATTGCATATCAGCCTTTACTCAGTTAGTCACGGATGCCGTTTGCAGTCTGAGCGGTTTATGTTACTAGGCTTAGTATTATCTTATCATAGATATACAGGCGCTCCTTCTATGCAGAAGATAATTGCGTCCACAGACCATGAAAGATGATCTGTTGGCAAGTGATGCAGCGTTCACAGGCCACAGCTACGAGGGTTCCTCACATTACCCAGCTGCCTAACTAATGTTTGGTACCCATTCGGCTCATTCGGAGCTGGGTGAACTCAGGGACACCCTAGGCCCTGGGCCTGGGAACAAATCCTTGCCGTTGCATGGATTCGAACCCATGACCATTAATAGTTTTTAATACCATTAAATTTGTTGTGCGTATGTACACATTCAGTGGAGACCCCCTCCCCCTGTATGAATCCATACGCAAAATGCCATTTTTTAAAGACACCCTCTCCCCTTTGCTTGTGCACGTAATATATGGATGGTCCCTTACTTGGTGAATAAATTCATGATAAAGAGATCAGCTCATTGAGTCATTTTTATACTATACTGCTACTCAATACACTATACACCTAAGTCCTAAGTCTAAGCCGCAAGCCTAACCCCATTGAATTTTGCCAATCATGGCTTTAAGTTTAAGCCTACGCCTACTTAGTCTCAGACTTAGCTGAAACTGAACTAGACCTCTGAAATTGGTGATTTGTACTTTACCTGTAATCATTTTAACTAATTAACTCAAACTTTGCTGTTGACTGCATATAGTTGACAGTTGAACTTGCCTCCTTGATTAATTAATAATTCGTGATTCATTTCATTGTAAATTATTTTGTAAACATCTAATCAGTCAGATAGTCTAATCATTCAAATTACTTACAGTATTTTATAACAGCTATATTCACGGGCGCTGTGCATGTTACACATCGAAAACTATTTTCTGTGCTCATTATTATGTGTGAGTTCGTAAATGTCGTGGAATCGGATGATGCCTATGACTATGTCTATGTGAATGTGTGGACTGTGGTTACCTCACGACATCAGACCATTGCAAAATCAAATTAGAAGCCATTTCGACATGTTTCCCAAAAACTTTTCGCAAAATTACTTCAGTGATCTCACAAAATAAGCTTGCATCAAGCTGAGCAATTCAAAGCCGTTCTTATTCTTAGCCTTAGCAAGTGCGGGGCCCTCCCTATGTCCATGTGGCTTACTTAGTATGCGAAACGGATTGCGCGGGGCACAGTTTAGTAGGAATTAGAAATTAATAAAGATAACAAGAGAAAATTAATATCGGCGAGCCTATACTATGAAAGTGAGGGCCCATTGCGGCCGCATATTTTGCAGTGGCCTAAGACTAGCCCTAGTACCAGTGCAATCAATACGTTTCATTTTTAAATATACCGAGTTGATGCCCTGAATATTTTATTGCACTTCATTTATGAGAACAATATAAATGTTTTGAAATAAACTTAAATAATTTGCATTCAATTTAATTAATCAATCTTCTGTATGGGACCAATCCACCAAAAGAGCTGCCAGATTCATTACTGAATTTACTGGAGAATATTCACAACTGCCAAGACTGATAACATCAATAGTTTAGTCATTAAACATTGAAACACTAGAGTTAGAGGATAGAAGAACCAAGAGTACATTAGTAATAATACATAGAGTAATTAATTCTAATTTATAAATACAACACAAAGGTAACTTTAAAAAACCCTCAGACAGGCATAAGGATAGAAACACCTTTCTTATTCCGTAAGAAAAAAACACATACACGTTTTCTCTCTTCCCTTCCAGAATTCGGACGTGGGATGGGTTGCCTGAAAAAACCAGGAAAGCCAACACTTTATCGTCATTTAAAACTCTAATAAGAATGCAAGACTAAACACAAAGCACGGATAAATGTAGGACGCAATAATCTTCTTATAGAAGGAGCGTCTATAACAGATCAGATAATATAATTAATAAACAAAATGAGGGGTAGGACTGTAGGACTGCAATCAGGCTTATAAAAAATTAAATGGAAGAGACGTAAACAAGGTAAGGGTTAGCCTGACCGGACGTAACAAAACAGCGAACGTTTCGGCAAAGAGCCTTTTTCAACGAACATCCAATACACAAATAAAACGAAAATAAAAATAAAATTAAGAAACTTAGCTGCGGTGAAATCCAAAGAATCCAAGAAAGTGAAACTGAGAGATGACAGAGCGAATTTATATAGATTCTATATAATACATGACGTATTTTAATATATCTAGTGGAGTGTAGTGGATGGTATATGTCCCAAATAGTCTGAATTATCCCCAAGAATTCCCTTTTGACCCCAGATGGGGTAATTTACACCTGTTCGACGACCTCTGCCTTACGGATTGCACATCAGTTAATTAAGTGATTTTTTAAAAATACATTTACAAAGTATCATTTTTTAATATATTTTTTTCTAATTAAACAAAGAATTTAATAGTGATGATTAATAGTTAATGTCTAATTTGTATGTATAGGCCTATTTCCCTTTTTTATTTGTAACAATTACAACTTTTAATGAGCAATCACTCTGCAATTTAAAAAAAAACAAAAAAAAAACATTTTTTTATATTTATTAAAAATGTATTAATTATTTTGCTACGAGATAAGACCTACGACCAGAGCAAGTAATGGGTCATGGATCAAATGGGTCGCAAAATTGGATGGGTCAAATGGGTCATGGGTCAATGCTCCCTGACCCACGACCCATCCTTAGTTTCCGCCTGACTCTGAAAAAAACCCGACATAATTACAGCACAACGTAACTGCATGCATCCTGAAACAGTTGAAGCTTTGTCTGTCATTTTGCATGGTTACAGAGGAAAACTGTTGCAATAAGATGAAATTTTGTTCAATAAAAAACTGACATCTTTTTACATTTTACTTTTTGTGCTTTAAATTTCGTAGTTTGTTGAAGCATATTTTTACTTTTAAACAATTTTAATATGTCCCATGTTTGATTTAATTTGATATATTTTATTTCGCCAAAATTTGTTTCAATGGGTCATGGGTCATGATGGGTCTGGGTCGAGAACTTGATGGGTCATATGGGTCATGGGTCAAGCTCAGTGACCCATTACTTGCTCTGCCTACGACCTACTGACTTAACTGACTATTGTAGTTAATAGTAACAACAACAAAAATTGTACCGGAGAGCAAATAACTTGATAGCCAAATGAGCGAATTAAATGAAATTTTGGAATATTGTATGGTCGGCAGATATACAAGTGTCTGACGAATTTCTTCTCACATCTCAATCGAGCAATGCAACGTACATCAAAATAACTTTACAAGATTTGACGCTAACATGCAGACACCAAAATAGAAATGTAAATAAAAGCGTGTTATTTTGTTTTTAAGTAAAAGAAAGGTATGTAGGGGAATGGCAAGGAGCTTTGATACAAGGAGGTGTTGTCTGCTATCAAATAGTCTCCCTCGGTTGAAGCCAGTGGGCGGAGCCTATCGCCATATTGCTGAACTCAAAACATTCCACCAGCTTTCATTAGGATACCAGTTTTTTCATTCTGGTAACGACTTCAATGAACTTCGTATTTTGTTATCACGCTTTTTTCTTAAGTCTCCTAAGGCCCTAGTTCATTTCTGGTGCTCTAGATATTCTAATTGGACAATTATAAATTTTAAAGCGCTGTAATGTATGTAAAGTTATTTATGCGATCAGCTGATTGAGGCCTACAACTACAAGATTAAGATCAGTTGATCGAGGCCTACAACTACAAGATCA
>MUZC01000267.1:375728-387814 GCA_002072015.1 Radix auricularia | reverse complement strand
GCCTATTATATACTAGGGGTTGTAGGGTGCCTATTATATACTAGGGGTTGTAGGGTGCCTATTATATACTAGGGGTTGTAGGGTGCCTATTATATACTAGGGGTTGTAGGGTGCCTATTATATACTAGGGGTTGTAGGGTGCCTATTATATACTAGGGGTTGTAGGGTGCCTATTATATACTAGGGGTTGTAGGGTGCCTATTATATACTAGGGGTTGTAGGGTGTCTATTATATACTAGGGGTTGTAGGGTGCCTATTATATACTAGGGGTTGTAGGGTGCCTATTATATACTAGGGGTTGTAGGGTG
Source organism: Radix auricularia (assembly GCA_002072015.1). Classification (NCBI taxonomy): domain Eukaryota; kingdom Metazoa; phylum Mollusca; class Gastropoda; family Lymnaeidae; genus Radix; species Radix auricularia. The sequence goes on along the minus strand of MUZC01000267.1, from coordinate 387,505 downwards.
CCTATTATATACTAGGGGTTGTAGGGTGCCTATTATATACTAGGGGTTGTAGGGTGCCTATTATGGCGCCCACTCATTTTCGATCACAGCCCAAATAATTTATTTTTTGTATTCTAAATACGAAATATTAAACTTCATGAAATGCACACAAATTGTTTTATTATTTTAAATCACCAAATCCTCTTAGTTTTACACAAACTAAATTCCCGCGGCATTTATGTCCTTATTTAGTGACACAAGTTTTAGCTTAAACACACGCGCTCCCAAGTGAAGTCGATCTGAGGTCTGTTCTCCGGGTCTTAAGTTAAGTTGCTGGTGATCTCAGGCCAACTTGGATTAGCCGTAAATGTGACAAAAAGATCCGGGGTACCGTGTTTAGCAAATATACTCATTTCATCGCAGCATATCTGTCGCATGCTTTGTGGAGATCGTCAGAAAGATGACGGAAGTATGACCGATACACTCGATGCCATGTTGGGATTCTCAACTATGTTTACCCTATGATCGGCGAGACCCTGATATTGTTCAGCTCTTAAAGGTTTTGATTCTGACGAATGTAGTTGAGATTGTTTGCTTCCACCTGCAGATAGGAATCCACCAGCCACTGGTACGTAAGCTTTCCGGCACTCGTGATAGGATTGTAGTCATCTCGGATGGCTGTCATGGTGGATTTGAACTGAAACATGCTGATTTTGTTTCGGAAGCGATTCTTACTTACACCTGGGTAGGCTTCGCACTCCCAATTCGGCTGCCATCTTGATTCACCATAAGGAAATAATAATGCGTTAGGTCATCGGATCTATGTTGAGACTTAAAATACTCAAGGTCATGAACTGCTTATTGAGATCCTCAGGATACATTGGATAGACCTGTATGTCACGTCTGAAAGGCGGCTCACCGTCGTCATTAACAAACACCATAGCAATTTCATTTTAGGTGGGTGAGTTGTATCGACGTTGGTCTGATCGCCAAGATTCTGTTTTCCAACCGATATTTGAAAATTTACCATCATATATTAAGGACACTAGCCATATGCTAAAATCACTGGATTCCTTGGTTTTACCGGATGAAGATCACCTCCTATTTACAATGGACGTTTCTTCATTGTACACGTCAATTCCACATGCTGATGGCCTCTCTGCAATTTCCTTTTTTCTAAACAAGAAGGCAAATCTTAAGTTCCCAGCAAGTGCCATACTCCGATTGACCGAGCTGGTCCTAAATTTAAACTCGTTTGAGTTCAACGGACAGTTTTTTGATCAAATTAGTGGAGTTGCCATGGGAACAAAAATGGGACCAAGTTATGCATGCATATTTATGGGCCTTTTGGAACACCTATGGAATAAAAATTACAAAGGTATTTGTCCAGAGTACTACAAGAGATACATCGACGATTGTATTGGAATAACCAAAATGGACATGCAGCAATTGCAAAATTTTATTGACTTCATTGGTGGCTTCCATCCTTCAATAAAATTCACATCAACTATTCATAGGAGTACTGTTAACTTTTTGGACATACAAATAAAATTAAAAGAAAACAAAATATCAACATCCATCTTTTACAAGCCTACAGACAGCCATAGTTTCCTTCTATATACATCGTCCCATCCTCAATCGTGTAGGAACTCTATCCCATTTTCACAACTACTAAGACTTAAAAGACTCTGCAGTGATGAGGCAGACTTCTTGGAAAGAAGTGATGAGATGCTGGACTTTTTTAGAAGGAGGTCATACCCGGAAACAATCTTAACATCAGCTGTCAATAGAATTAAAGGCATGACCAGACAGGACACATTTACATCATCTGTTCACGATCAATGTGATAGATGCAAATTTGTTTTAACTTTCCATCCCCATAATTTTAAGGCCCGCCAGGTGATTCTCAAAAACCGATCAATCCTTATGGCTGACCCTCTAACTCAGCAGGTCTTCAAAAAACCTCCTCTTTTTGCTTTCCGGAGAGATAAAAGCCTCAGAGACATACTTGTAAGAAGTCACCTTCCCACAATGAAAGCACATATTGGAACAAAAGGTTGCAACCGTAACCGTTGCAATACTTGTCCATATGTGGTTGAAATTAACAAAATTTCTTTCCCTCTTGAACAATTCTTAATAAAAGATGGATTCACTTGCACCAGTCTCAACGTGATTTATGCAATTATTTGCAAGAGATGTAAAAAAATTTATGTGGGTGAGACAGGTCGTCGTCTTGGAGATCGGTTTAGAGAACACCTGTACAATATAAATAAACAGGCTCAGTGTCCTGTGTCTAAACATTTTAACAGTGTTGACCACGATGGCATTTTGGATATTGTAGTTACTGGTATTTTATATGCAACCAATACCCATGATAGAGTCCACATGGAAAATAGACTCATAAAACGATTTGGTACGTTGGCTCCATATGGAATTAACCAAATCCACAATTTTACATGACTGCAAAATCGTTTTCCCGTTGTGGTTTTCACTGTTACTTTAGATACTTCAACTTCCTCCTTTTTCTTATATTCTATGTCCGTGTTTATTTTTGTCTTTCATTTCTTTTCATTTTATCACATAGAATTTAATATGTTTTAATTTGAATATATATGTAAGTACATGTAATTGTTTTTGTACTGATGAAGGCATCAGCCGAAACGTCTACCATTATTTGTATTAGTTGATAATAAAGCTTTAATTTATTGTTTCCTTACACAAATAGTCTGTGTAATTTGTTGTTTTTTTTTTCTGATCGCCAATCGCTTCTGAAAATCATCTTGATTTTTGGCGCTTCATCACCTGACTAAGCGGCGCGTGCAGCTTCTCGCTTCGACTTCTCTAATAAGTTGATAAGTGTGAGCCAAACTTCGACAACTCTAATAAGTTGATAAGTCTGAGCCAAACTTCGACATCTCTGATAAGTCTGAGCCAAACGATTGTGTTGATTAAAAAAGTGATCAATTTGATCGAGTATTTCACGCTACAGTTCTCATTAGCGGAGTGTCATTCTTTTACGTCTGTAGTCTGGGTACTGTCAACAACGTAGAGCTGGGCAAATTGCGGTGCTTGGGTATTGACTGGCTGTAGATGCGACTTACGGTGGTACGTTTGTCCGTGAATCTTGAATATGAACGGGCCTCTCCCTGGTAAGTCCATGATATTAGCACCCAATGATGCAAACGAAGTTGCGCTGTTACACGATCGGATGTTGTCACGAAAATATTTGAAACTGGGATGATTAGGATCTGAGAAAAGTTGACTAAAGAACTCGGGATACTCAACGACGTCTCCATCGATGTCATGTGGATTAGATAGCATAACCTTTCCTTTTCGACAGAACGACGTTAATCAGCCATCTGATGGACGCTCACCCCCAAAATGCTTCGCCCCCACAATACTGACAATTCAGAGATTGCCCACCAAACCGCCCACAATCGTGTTGAACAGTGTTGATAACGTTGAAGTTGACTGCTTCAGAAGAGCTTCATTCAGACGCTCTCGAGTTTGTTGCTGAGCGGCAGCGTTGGCCGCTCAATAGACTTGAAGCTGAGCTGAAGACATGAGATGCAGTTTTGGCAACTCGATGAGTTTGTAACGGAGCAAGGGACAGGCTTCTCAGGGATTTCTTATTTCTTTTACGCGAAGTGCTTCAACTGATTCGGGCGATAGCTTTGCACGCCATCTAGCTTAAAGTTCCTTAGCTTTAGGGTCACGTCCATCATAATTAAATCTATCAACGATAAATTTCTATTTTTAAAAAAAACTTCTCACATATTGATTACTGTACGTTACCAATAGCAACGATAAAAATAAAATTACAAATGATAAATCAAATGATTAATGCCGACTGCAAATTTTACCACCAATCGATCCAATACTTCAAGAATTATCTAATCTAATGTGCACAAAGTCTTTTATAATTAGGATTTATAACACCAAATTTTGTCTACTTCAAGTACTTCAACACAAATGCTGACGTCACAGTCTCGAGCGTTCTTTCGGCTATTTACGTTCTGTGCTAAACAATTACGTCATGTAATTTTTTTGTACGGGGAGACTTTAATTTATAATTATTTTGCTCACCACCCGATGCAGGCCTTGTTTTAAAATATAATATCAAACAATGACGTCAGCGTTACACATCCAGTGACTTGGGCCATTATATTTTATACGAGCAAAATACCCGTGCTACGCTACGGGGTAGGCACAATACGAATAACTTTATTTTGGTTTTGGGTCTCAAATTCAACTTTAAAATGAATGTAAACGCATCTGGAAAGTAGGGTAGTGATAAATCGAACCCATTTTTAATAAAAACAACGTTATGTGTGTCGAAAAAAATAACAATATTATTAATTTAAATATTACCCATCAATTTTGGTATATCTGCTTTAATATAGCATCATTATTATCATCCGTGGCTTGCTCCACCACATCCTTCCAGCTACAGCCCCTATAGGGCCCTGACCTGCTCAACCACATCCTTTCATTCAGATCGATTGATGACTTTCTTTCACCATGCTCGAACCCCTTTAATAACGCATGCTATATACTCTACCAGGATAACAAATGTCGTTAACAGTTACAAAAATCTAACTGGCAAGGCTCACTTTCTTTTCACGTGAATCAAATCATGAAAACAATATCTTTCCACATTATTCCTTTGGTTCTTAGAAAACACACATTTCATTTATAGTCTAAGCATTATATTACTTCAATACGAATAGAATATGCTTAGCCAGATAATATTTGTGAATATTGTGGCTTGGGGAGAGAGGAAAATATGGTTTATTTGATATCAAGGCACATGTTCCTTTAACTTGTATAAAAACATAAGAACAATGCTGCTTTTAAGACAATGATGAGAAATTGATCTCCTTATAAATGTTATGTCAATCATTCTATATTCCCACGCATTTTTCTAATAGTAACAATTCACTTTATATCAATCTTTATTCCCGTTGTACATTATTCATCTAATAAACTCAAAACAGCTTGGCACAAAATGAGTTGTTGTCAGTGTGCTTTTTTTTTCGACATAACACGCACTTTCTTATGCTATATCCTACTTATAAGTAATAATACCCGTGATATTTCTTTACACTTGATATATTTACACCTTAAAGAACATTTTTTACCTAAAGCGTATGTCATGCAACCGCATTGTTCGAGAAACGTACCCAATTTTTTAAAATGGATGTTTCATCATTCGTTAGGACTTTGTTTCTAGGCTTAGCATGGCCTTAGTCAAATTAATAGGATTATTTTATGGGTCAGATATTAATTATGTGAATATTAATGCTAAATTAAGGTATGTATGAGTTAATTTGTTTTAAAGAAACACCTTAAATCGCAAGGTTTGAGCTGAAAATGTACCCCTTTCTATCTACACCGTAGAAATTTATTATTATTTTTGTTTGTACATTTACTTTTTAAAATACTGGTTGTCATGTTAGAGGCGCAACATTAGCAGACATAAAAATAACCAAATCACACACACATTCGCACATAGCCCCTCCCCTCCCCCCACACACACAAATCATTATGATTTTTACGTCTATATTTTCAATTTTAAAAAAGTAATCAAGAGTTTAAACTTTTCCAAAAGGATATTATCAGTGGCTGAGAAATAGTGCCACTCAGGGATCTGTGATATTATAAAATCATGACCCTAGAAATGAAATGCACCCTTCAAATAGTTCACAAAATTGCTCCTCTTTAAAAAAAAATACAATTCCGCTTTTTAACCCCACTCTTACAACAGTGTATAAACACTTATACACGTACCATAATATTATTTAAAATCCCGGCGCAAGGGCTCATTTCTTCTAAAATCAAGCATAATGTAAAAACCATCTCTGAAAAAATCATTGGAGATTGTTCTTCTCATTAACAGTTTTTAAGTCACATTCAATGATTTCCCGTTATCTTTTATTCAAGCACCCATGCAGATCGCATCGGCAGAAACTTGTGTTCATAACACTAACGGAATTTTTCATAATCCAGTGCATAATTTTAACTATACATAAAAGATTACGTGGTAACGTCTTTTCAATATTTAATTTCACTTTTAGCAATCTATGAAATAAATCGTTATTTCACAACTAAAACAAACACACAGTCACACGCACACACAGACGCACATACACACATAAACATAAACACACTCACACACATGCATATTCACACAATCAGATTATAATCAAGATAAAAAAGTAACATCAAATAAATTAATAGTATAAAAGCTTCATGACGCCACTTAATGTTTTTTTATTTTACGGCGCGCAAAAGCACACCCTCTGTTAATCTCAAACCCAAAATCATTATGATTTTTACGTCTATATTTTCAATTTTAAAAAAGTAATCAAGAGTTGCGTGGTATAGGGGCTTCTGACTGACTGACGGACGCGCTTAGGCGCATTATTATATAGATATTATAATTAACAGCCTATTATCCTCCTATATAATAAAAGGCTAATTTCTGTGCGGTCATCGATAGCGATTGGTCCATCAAACTCCTAAAGACTCCCTAAAAGGCCAATCAGAAAGAAAAAAATAACAAGAACAAGTTTACGCGGACGTTCAAAACAAGTTAGTTTTTGTGCAGTAGTTTTTTTCCAAGCCTTTATTTTGAGCTGTGTGTTCTCAAAAATATATTATTTTCAAACTACGGTGCGCAAATTTTCGTGTACGCATATTAAATAACAGGCTCTGTCTTCATTTGATAGATAGAATCTAGATCTATGTAAAATTGTTTCATTACATTTGTCACACGATGAAAGGATTTTATTTTTTTAACGTGTAAATGAAGTTGTAAATTTTGTTAAATGCTGTTGTGATACATATTTCGTTATTGATTAAAAATTCTAATTATAATTCTCTAATTAGTATATAAATTTTACGTGGAAAGCGATGGCCCAAGTCAAATATTTCTCATGTAGAGATAATTATAAACACAAATATAATTAAATGGTTTTCCCGTTGTCGTAATAAACTAAGGGACAGCCGGATATCCGGTATGCCAACGGACCGGATATCGAGATTTTTTACCACTATCTGGATTTGGCAAATACTTTTAGGAGATCCAAATAGTATCCGGATATTAGAGTAATAAGGAATTTTTAAAATCAAATTAAATTAATATTAATAAGTTTATAAACAAAATACGTAACCCATTTTTAAAAATACAATAATCAGAATTGAGCGGTACGCGTTTGGATTTGTAGTCAAAAATTTTGTTTTTACGTGTTATTTATTATAACTATAATGAATAGTATTTTCGACGTGATGCACATTTATGGCCGGTCGAGACGGCTGTTGGAGGAGAGGTACAACATGCCACCGAAACGACGGTGGAACTTCATTGGACTGGCTTTGTTGCTCGTAATATAATAAATAATTTGCAGAAATAGTATGAAAATCACAACGCAGTCGTCGCGGGAGATTGAGAACTTCCTACCTACTCAAAATGGTTGGGAAATGCAATTATTTGAAATAATCAAACTTGCAGAGAGTCTATTTTTAGCATTTATGGGTCAAAACTTACATATGCTAGGTAATTACTATTCATTCGATTATCTATTGATTTAGAAAGATAAAGTCGTTAGTGTTTTGTCAGGTAAATAAATTTTAATAATGCCATGCTTTCTTTCTTGCAACGTTGAATGCAACATGTGGCATCGTGTTGCGCAACCAAAGCCAGGATTATTTGAAAATGGAATAATTATTATTATTATTTATTATTATGATCATTATTATTATTATTAAATTACTATTATTATTATTTGACGAATGAGTTTTTATTAAGGGGAAGAACTTTGTGTACTTTGTTATTTTATTACCAAATGTGTTTTCTCCCTTTCATTGTGAAATTCTCGACAAATTTGAATAATATGATCATTTGGTACATATTTCAGCCACTCTTTTGCAGGAGGTTATTGCGTCGTATCCATCATTTATGTATAATCTTGGATTTTTTAAATAATTTTTTTAATGTTCATAGTGTGTTGGTTCTCCTATCTTTTCAATCAACCCATTCCACACTAAAATTTCGAGACGGGATGGAGGATATGTCTATTCCCCTGTATTTAACAAGAACGAATGACTTAGCAGTTACATTATAATAGGTGTGGTGTATTTCCAAGTTAGAAATTAAAACCTAATGTATTATTACTACTAAAATGAATACTTTTTTCTATTCCCTAATTTTTCTTAGAAAACAAATATAAATTAGATATAATACAAAAATGAGTTGAAAACTGCAAGATTCATTACATGTGATCATTCACAATTGACAAGGATAATTCCATTATTCTAACTATTAGACCTAAAAACTATGGAGAATAGAAGAATAAAGAGAAAATTATTAATAATGCATCAATTATAACTTTGAAATACAACGCAACAACAATCGCAAACAATATTCACTTAGACACGAGGATTGAAACACTTTTCCTGTTCCATACTAAAGAACAAATAAATACAAATGGTCAAACTCGTCTGGTATTCCAGCACGGGATTGATTGACTGAACAAGCCGGGAAATGGAAAAAAAAATCTTTGAACATTCAAAACTATAATAAAAATGCAAGACAAGAAATAAAGCGTGGCTCAGCTTAGCACGCAATAATCCTCTTTGTAGCAGGAGCGTCTGTGATCTATAAGATAATATAAGATATTACCTATCGCCTACTTGGTGATATCATACTGAACTTATGACATCTTAGGTTTAGCTAATTATATTTGTATTAACACCCTTGTATCGTTGAATTTTTATATCATTTTATAATATTAAATACAATCTATAAGAGAATATGCAGAACGAAACTATACTACAAAACTTTTTCTCCTGCCTGTGTTCTGTGTGAAATCAACTATTTTATGGGCGAGGGGTTTTCCTCCTTCTACAAACCCATGCTCGACCCCCCTCCTAAATGTCTTTAGCACTCAGGTAACGACCCTGACAGCAGATGAGCCCCGGACTGGCACAGGTACATATAACAGCTTGGGACTACCGTGGGAAACGCACGACCTCGAGCGCACGTGCGCTGACCTCTCAGGTAAGCCCGACAACTGTCTAGTCGATAACTTGCGCGGAGGAGCCGGTCTCAACTCATCCAGGGCCTGACATCATTCGGTGACTCTCAGACAAGACGGTCTCAACTCTATGGCCTTACATTATTCGGTGACTCTCAAACAAGACGGTCTCAACTCTATGGCCTGACATCATTCGGTAACTCTCAGACAAGACGGTCTCAACTCTATGGCCTGACATTTGGGGACTCTCAGACAAGACGGTCTCAACTCTATGGCCTGACATCATTCGGTGACTCTCAGACAAGACGGTCTCAACTCTATGGCCTTACATTATTCGGTGACTCTCAAACAAGACGGTCTCAACTCTATGGCCTTACATTATTCGCTGACTCTCAGACCAGACGATCTCAACTCATCCAGGGCCTGACATCATTCGCTGACTCTCAAACAAGACGGTCTCAACTCTATGGCCTTACATTATTCGCTGACTCTCAGACCAGACGATCTCAACTCATCCAGGGCCTGACATCATTCGCTGACTCTCAGACAAGACGGTCTCAACTCTATGGCCTTACATTATTCGGTGACTCTCAAACAAGACGGTCTCAACTCTATGGCCTTACATTATTCGGTGTCTCTCAGACCAGACGATCTCAACTCATCCAGGGCCTGACATCATTCGCTGACTCTCAGACAAGACGGTCTCAACTCATCCAGGGCCTGACATCATTCGGTGACTCTCAGACAAGACGGTCTCAACTCTATGGCCTTACATTATTCGGTGACTCTCAGACCAGACGATCTCAACTCATCCAGGGCCTGACATCATTCGGTAACTCTCAGACAAGACGGTCTCAATTCATCCAGGGCCTGACATCATTCGCTGACTCTCAGACAAGACGGTCTCAACTCTATGGCCTGACATTATTCGGTGACTCTCAAACAAGACGGTCTCAACTCCATGGCCTGACATCATTCGGTAACTCTCAAACAAGACGGTCTCAATTCATCCAGGGCCTGACATCATTCGTTGACTCTCAGACAAGACGGTCTCAACTCTATGGCCTGACATTATTCGGTGACTCTCAAACAAGACGGTCTCAACTCTATGGCCTGACATCATTCGGTGACTCTCAGACAAGACGGTCTCAACTCTATGGCCTGACATCATTCGGTAACTCTCTAACAAGACGGTCTCAATTCATCCAGGGCCTGACATCATTTGGTGACTCTCAGACAAGACGGTCTCAACTCTATGGCCTGACATCATTCGGTGACTCTCAGACAAGACGGTCTCAACTCTATGGTCTGACATCATTCGGTAACTCTCAAACAAGACGGTCTCAATTCATCCAGGGCCTGACATCATTCGGTGACTCTCAGACAAGACGGTCTCAACTCTATGGCCTGACATCATTCGGTGACTCTCAGACAAGACGGTCTCAACTCTATGGCCTGACATCATTCGGTGACTCTCAGACAAGACAGTCTCAACTCTATGGCCTGACATCATTCGGTAACTCTCAAACAAGACGGTCTCAATTCATCCAGGGCCTGACATCATTCGGTGACTCTCAGACAAGACGGTCTCAACTCTATGGCCTGACATCATTCGGTGACTCTCAGACAAGACGGTCTCAACTCTATGGCCTGACATCATTCGGTGACTCTCAGGCCAGACGGTCTCAACTCTATGGCCTGACATCATTCGGTAACTCTCAAACAAGACGGTCTCATTTCATCCAGGGCCTGACATCATTCGGTGACTCTCAAACAAGGCGGTCTCAACTCATCCATGGCCTGACATTTGGGGACTCTCAGACAAGGCGGTCTCAACTCATCCATGGCCTGACATTTGGGGACTCTCAGACAAGACGGTCTCAACTCTATGGCCTGACATTATTCGGTGACTCTCAGACCAGACGGTCTCAACTCATCCAGGGCCTGACATCATTCGGTGACTCTCAGACAAGACGGTCTCAACTCATCCAGGGCTTGACATCATTCGGTGACCCTCAGACAAGGCGTTCTCACTCATCCATGGCCTGACATTTGGGGACTCTCAGATCAAACGGTCTCAAGTACCCATGGCCTGACGCCATTTGGACACTCAGACGCATTACTGCGTTCAACGTATTGTACCGTAGGTGACGTTTGGGGATGTTTATACTTAATTATAATCTAAACGACACTCTAACTATATAGTAACTTTATCCCAAATCTGTATTTCCTGGAAATATAATGGATTAGCTATTTGAAAACCGATTATGTATTTGTCTTTTTTTTTTTTTTTAAAATAATCGATTATTTCTCGTACAATAAGAGCAGAGATTTGCTGATAAAAACAAAACAGCTTATTTAACTCCCCTGTAAAAGAAATGTCTTTCAGTAACGGCAAATCGTTTAACCAGCCATGTACTAAAACGAATATTTAATAATACTAAAGTGATGACCCCGAATGTAAAAAAAAAACTATAACAAAACGTGAGAACCTTTGCTCCTGTCGACGGCCAAACTGGCACCGGTGCTGTTAAATTCCTCGAGCCAACCCAGAGACAGAGATAGACCAAATTTGCTCCAGTTTTTCTCTCTTCCCCCCACCCCACACCCCACCACACACACACTTTTCTTCTGCATCTGTGTGCCTCCTATGCCGTCATACAATTATTTGCTACGCAGAATGTATTTAAGGTGCGGGGATTGAAAAGAGCAATTTTTTGTTTTTGTTTTTTTTAGAGCGATGGGAAGGGGGGATGAAGA
>MUZC01000267.1:364229-375478 GCA_002072015.1 Radix auricularia | reverse complement strand
AAGCCCCCCCCCCCTGGTCCTAAAACAAAAAAAAAAATGAATAAGAACGAACACAACAGAAAAAATGCTGCCCTTTATTGACAGATCTGACTACCCCGTGTTGCGGGTGGGTGGGGAAGTGTCCCTTCGCACCCCTCACCTCCGCTAATGGCAGACTTAGGAGACGCCAGTGTTACGTAACACGCGGTTTCAGGTAGCCCACCACCACACCTCCCCCTGGCCCCGGTGTATGAATGATGCTGTTGAGTGTGGTTGTCTTGATAGTCTCCTCACATGGTTGGAGAGGTCATGACCTACTGACCCCGTGACCGCCTCACCTACTGCCTACTGATGATTTCCTCTACAGGTGAATGGCTCTTGGAGAAATGCGCAATTTTTAAGACGAAATTCCTCATTATTTTTAACCCGATCTTTTAGTACACCGTCATAAAATTTATAAAATTAATAGACAAGTCTTTCATTTTATTATTATTAGTTTTTATTTACTTTGACATCAGTAGGTAGTTTTTAAACTTAAAAAAAAACCCGCTTAAAGATAATTTGTCACCACTTTTAAAGAATTTTAAAAATATTCCCCTCACAATCAAAAAGCATAAATTTGCTGATGAAGAATACTCATTGTAGTTTGAATTCCCCCCCCCCTCACTTTTAACGAAGGCAGAGATTTGTTACCGGGGCCAAGCGTGTCCCTGAGTCCACCCAGCTCCGAATGGTCATATAACCCTAGATAGGGAAACAAAGGCGGCTGGGTGATGCGTGGAGGAACCCTCATAGCCGTGGCCTGTGAAAGCAGCGTCACTTGCCAACAGACCGACATGGTCTGTGGACGCAGTAATCCTCTGCGTAAAATGAGCGCCAAGATAAGACAATGGTGGACGCTTTCACGTCCATTCCTGGTTGTTGTAACTTATCCACTTAAAAATTAAAGACTAAAACGATAATATTTTTAAAAAATAAATAAATAAATAATAAATAAATAAATAAATAAAATTACAAATGTAACACTGGTTGTTTTTTTTTTTTTTCAATCCCCTAAATATTACATAAAGATAGATGTCATCTCTACAACACACGGGGAATTTCGGAGCTTTTGGTTGCCGTCACACGTCACTAGCAGGAAACGGGTTCAGAAGGTGTAAAGAACACATTCTGAACAGGGAGACAGAGAAAGTTAGCATGACCATGACATTTGCTTGACCCGGCTACCCACCTTATTTAGTTTTTGTCTCAGGTGAAAAGTATTTTAAATATCTCCATCCCACCGCTTGTTGTTTTTAAACATTTTTATTTTAAAAAAAAACAAGTCACCGTATTTAACCGCAAGTGCTGTTATATTTTGACCAGATTAGTTTAGCGGTCTAACCAAGCCATCATAAATAACCGTAAAATGCCGTCATTTTTTTATACAATTACGTCAGCAAGTATTTAGTGGAAACTTAACACCACCCCAACCACCACCACCACCCCCCCCCCAACACACGTACACAACAAATACCAAATTGAAAATTGCAGTCAAGCAGCTTTTCACAAACACATTTCATTAATTGAAAATCCAAATTAACATGTGACCCAGGTATCTCCGAATGAGAAAGAATATAATTTAATCGTTGTCAATGGATTGAAACAAGAGAATAAAAAACAAAGAATAAGACCATCTAATAGAACTCAGCGAGAAGTTGTGAAATATTTTAAGTCAGATCTTTAAACCTACATCTGTGTATATAATTCACCAGAACAAGCACAAGTCGAGTAAAAAAAAATAAGCATGACGAATAACCTTCGCTATGGTCGGCCAATCAAAGTTTATGGCAGGCAACCTAGGGTGGTGCAAGTGGGGGTGGGCAGGTAGCTAACCACAGTGAGCATGTCTCGAGATCAACAATGCGTTGGAGTTGGAGGTTCCCCTCCCCGATGTTCAATCACGATGTTCTGATTTCTTCGCGCCATAGTTAGTGCCCGTTCTTTCCTCCATTTCTTTGCACTGTCTATGAGCAAGTCTGCGTACCTAGTTTTCAATATTTCACCACGTTAAACATCTTGGAAATAACTACCTTTATGTGACTGGGGTCATGAACCTTTGCATGATTGTGACAGCCGAGATCATGGCGAGGGCCCGCAAAGCGGAGTCCGTGCGAGAGCACTGCATCATTGTGGTGGTGACTATCGTGATGGAAACGTTTGTCTATCCGATACCTCTCCATGTTCCAGACAAGTCTCATCCTTGTGACCGCGGGTTCCATACATCTCCCTTTCCATCCAAGGCCACAAAATGTTGCACTTTCTTTCAATCTTCCACCAGTGTCCCCCCCCCCACACCAACCTGAGTCGGTCGTATGTTATCATGTCTCAAGTTATGATTAGTAAACCCTCTCCCCCACCCCTCCCCTCTCGCCTCGCTTATGTAAGCCGCCTCACTTGTCGCTTATCATTTGTTTATAGTCTTGAGGGTAAGGGGAGAAAGAGTAGAACTGGGGGTGGGGGCTGCCATGAGGTTATCCTCTGGGGGGAGCTTTGTTTACGTGAGTAAAGCTACAGACGCAAGCAGGACGCCATGTTTGTGCGTGTATGTTTCTGCGTGGAAAAAAAGTAGGGGGGGATGAGTTGGACCATCGGGAGATAAAGGGTTGGGTTGTTTTTTTGTTTTTTTTTAAACTTGAAAGTCACGATGACATTGACGGGTGCTCCGTGGTTATAAATAAACATGTGACCTTGACCGAGGTGGGACGCTATAATTAAGTCCTCTATGCCGTGATAACCCTTATGTTTCGTTGCTGAATGCAGTTAGTAGAGTAAATCACGGGATTGAAGGCAATGTTTGCAGTGGCTAGAGTAAATCGCGAGATTTTAGGCGAGGGTAGCAGTAGCTAGAGTAAATCACGGGATTTAAGGTAATAGTAGCAGTGGCTAGAGTATGGCATCAGTCCGTCTACGAGAGACGATATATTTATCTTTATTATTTGCAGCTATTGGTGTGGCTGATGAGACCAATCCTTGAGCGGCAGTCTCTTCTGCATGTTACGCACACGAATGTCGTGGGGCAGTGTTGCCTGGCCTTTCTCCTTGCTCTTTTCCCAACTGTTTCTTCCTTAGTTTGCTCCCCTGCTCTTAGTGATCCTTCTTTCACTAAAGCCCGCCACGTGGTCCTATCCTCACCCAGGTTTTCCCAGTTTTGTATGTCAATGATGGCTACTGTCATGTCTCTCCTGCATATTCCGTGTATCTGAGACATGGCCAACAAACCAACCTTTTCCCTGTCGCCAGCTCGCTGTATAGCACATTTTTGGGTATGCGACCAGTTTGCATTCTCTTGACGCGTCCAAGCCAACGGAGGCGTCTTTGGCTTGGTATGGCTGGAATGCTGCTCAGGACCTCTGTGTTAGGGACTTTTTCTTGCCATTAGATGTCAAGGATGCGGCGCAGGCATCTGATGTGGAAGCGAAGAGCTGGAGTCGTCTTATCTTTTATGGTTTTGTTTTATTACTAGGTGCAGGATTTATAGGCCTACTTGTTGAAATGTTGCTCTGAGCTCCACACACCCAATGGAGCAGGTAGGCCATGGCGGGATAGCACCTCATTGGCTGGGGGCTGCCCAGCTTGAGGCGGGGGTTAGCATTCCATTGAGACATGGCTATCTCTCCCACCGTCAGAAGCAACCCCAGCTCTACACCTATTGAGCTATTGCTTATAACCGTAAGCTGCTGCTTCCCGTGTTGTGTTCTCACCTTGCGGCGATGCTGGAGTGTCCTCTCCAGTAAAGATAAAGCACTGGCATTTTAGTATGGAGAACCAGCTGCTTCCCAAACAGTAGATTCCCCCTCTCCACGCCAATGGTGGATCATAGGGAATGACTAATGTCGATACGGCTTGGCACCATTTACGTCGGAGGAGCTGCCGGGATGCAATTTGATTGAATAGCAGACCGCCTTAGGAGCTCCATTTCCTGATTTTCCGTCGGGGTTTACTCCCCTAGCCTTTCCCGTCTGGGTCTAGCTGCAAGGCAGCGGAGGTTTGGAGTAAGAGTTTCCCGCCCTAGCAATGACAACCTTAGACCACAGTGGCTAGAGTAAATCACGGGATTTAAGGCAATGGCAGCAGTGGCTAAAGTAAATCACGGGATTTAAGGCAATGGCAGCAGTGGCTAAAGTAAATCACGGGATTTAAGGCAATGGTAGCAGTGGCTAAAGTACATGACGGGATTTAAGGCAATGGCAGCAGTGGCTAGAGTAAATCGCGAAATTTAAAGCGAGGGTAACAGTGAATAGAGAAATCACGGGAATTAAGGTGATGGTAAAGTGGCGTAGCTAAGAGATTTCAGATGTTTCACCTTTTAAACTAAAACAAGAATACGCCAAGCTAAGGCATCACTAGGGTTGGTGTCACTCAGGGGCGTCACTTTGGGGTGCAGTAAGGGCAGGCCGCCCTGGGTGACACCATCAAGGGGGTGACACCGAAAATGTCAAATGCTGTTTGTTCCCGTTATTTGGCAGTGGAAAACTCGGAAGAGATCTATGGGTTTAGTTGTGAGGAGGTGACACCATGAGCTACCGACCCGGGTGACACCAACCCTAGTGACGCCCCTGGTGTCGCCCAGGGGGATAGCTCATGGTGTCACCCCCTCACAACCAATGTTCCCTGTAGGGCTCGTTGGTCCGTGTACAAAGTAAAATATAAATAAATGAATAAATAAATAAAAAAAATTAAAAATTTTTAAAAAACAACAAGTCGTGTTAAAGTTTCAAAGCATTCATTTTGTGTGCAATATTTTACTAAATTTACTGAAGGGTATTTTAAGCTGCTGCGCAGCATGTTTAAATATCTGCGTTCTCACGCAGCTTAAAGGAAGCATTGCTCACGACTT
The DNA here is from genome assembly GCA_002072015.1 of Radix auricularia. Taxonomy (NCBI): domain Eukaryota; kingdom Metazoa; phylum Mollusca; class Gastropoda; family Lymnaeidae; genus Radix; species Radix auricularia. The sequence goes on along the minus strand of MUZC01000267.1, from coordinate 370,620 downwards.
AACCCACAGAACTTCTCCGAGTCCTCCTGTGCCAAATATACGAGAACCTACAGAATTTTACAATTTGGGGGTCACCCCTTGGGATGGTGTAATCCGGTGCGGTCCAAGCAACCCTCAACCACCCTCCCCCAGTGACGCCACTAGCTTAGCGTAACTTACTAATTACTTTCGTGACGGTGACCCGTCAAATAGCACATAACAAAAGAGCGGATATGAATATTGGAGTGGATTGTTCTAGTAGATGCTAAGCTTTCAAGCTTGTCTGCCAACGAGGTATAGTGCTCTTATTTTTGCACCCATCAGTCGTCGCTATTTCTTCGTGCACTCTTAAAATGACATATGACAGCAATTTAAGGAAGGAAATTGTTTTCAAAATTTTTATGTTAGACAAGCCTTGAACTAAAAAAAATAGTTAGTAATTAATGGAAATACATTTTTAAATGTTTGATTCTTGTCTGTCATACTTAAAGAACATTTTTAAATTTTTGCTTTAAAATTCTTATAACTTTTGAGCGTGTCCAAAATTTAAGTGGGATTTGGCTTAAAGGACCGTCCATAAAGTATGTCACGCTCCAGAGGGGGGAGAGGGGTGTTAGAAAGTGTGACAGTTTGTGACAGGGGGTAGTGGGGTGTCCGGCGATGCGTGACGTAACGGTGTTTTATGTTAAATTTCAATTTATTTTGTTAATAAAAAAATATATTTTTGCACGAAAGTGTGACGTACTTTAGAAGGGGAGGGGTCCGAGATTAGTGACAGTTTGTGACAGGGGGGAGTTAAAAGTTGTCAAAAATATCGTGACTTACTTTATGGACGGCCCTTAATTTTGTAACGTTCAAAATTAAAGAAAATACTTATTAAATAATTATTTAAGACTTTAAAGGTATAACGTGGCAACGTCGACTCCCTGTGTTCATATGAGACTCAGTTGTTTTATAACCTGAAAACAAGACAGTCTCCATCTATCGTCATCTGTTTTAACGTGTTCCAGTCGGGAACAAACGTCTTCTTCAAGACTGTACCTTAATTAAAATACCGGCATAAATAAGATTATTTCCCTTTTCAAATTAAAAGAAAAAACCAAGAGTGTTATTTTATGTCACAGTGTTAAACCGAAGATGCGATCGAACACGTTGTTCCGCGATGAGTGTTAATTTACCTTTGAAGTCACCAACAAAAACTGAACCTGTGGTTTAAAAACAGTTCAATTTGCTATCAGCGCATTATGAAGGCCAGTGCCATTGGTAAAAACTTAATAACGACAGAGCCATAGAGGGTATGGTGATTAGAAATTGATTGAAAAATAGAAGAAGAAACGCGAAAAATCAGATGCAGTCCTTATTGCCAGATCCAAATTACTCATGAAAGTTGTTCGATACCACAATTACAATATCAAAATTATTGAATTAAAAACCCTAGGCACGTCCGTCATGTGAATGAATAATAAAATAATTTAAAAGTCTTAAAATAAGTTTAAATCTATACACAAACAAGGAATAATGTTGTTAAATGATGAGTTTCGTACTGTAAGAGCTTAAGCTTAAATTGACTTCGTGCGATGAGTTTTACCAGTGTAAGTTTGTTAAGCCCTGTGGGTCGTATAAGACGCTCTTAGCTACAATATGTCTATTTATAGGGCTTGGGGATTTCTAGAGTCTAAACTCCGGGATGGTTCGCGAGAATTCTCCGTCTCTATTTAGAACCTTCTTATAAGTTCAAAACTACATGCCTAGTCTAAGTCGAACAGAACAATGGCGGAAATTGAGTCGCAAACAACACGAGTCTGGTGATTCATATAGAAACGGAGCACTTCCCGGCCAACTCATTCTTCAACAGGCTAGACCACAACATGGACACAAAACTGTCGGCATTGCGGCCTAGCCTCAGAGATAACGGTGCACCTGTTGACATCGTGCCCCGTGCAGGACATAGCCGGGGAGGTTTGGTCGGCGAGTGAATCCTACGCTCAGACAATTTTGTATGGCACTGCTCATCAGATGGAACGGGTTGCCCGTGTGGTAGCCAAAGATTTACGTAGGCCCGGACTTAGACAAGATGGGGGGCCCTAAGCTTTTTGAGATATCCTGGTGCCCTTTTGAAGTCCGAAAATGCTTTTAAATTCTAAGTCATTGCCAAATATGATAGCAAACATTCCAGGGCCCTTAACCATTGCTCGTCAAACAAATAGGTAAATTCAGCGCTGGATTTAAGAGAGTAATTTCAAGCTTAGACATAGGAGATTAGATGAGTAAGCTAAAGAAGAACTGTAGGTAAACTTTGACCCACCCAACCAATCTATCACTCGTCCTGTTCCTATATTTCTATCAGGCCTTTTATCAGAGGCGCATTAAATGGCCGACCCAAAGAAAATTGACATAAAAAGCTTTATATTCAATAACAATTCATTATCGATTTTTAAATATAAAAATAAATTGTTGCTGTATTTTCCAATAAAAAATATTTTTCAGTGTAAGTCTCTTCAGTTGCATTCAGCAACGAAACATAAGACCCGCAATCAATATTCTGATCATTGCGACTTTGAATAAAGGAGAAAATTGTCGTTAACGTTCTATAGGTTTCATTCCGTACCCACCATGCAGGCAGGCCGCTGTAATAAGAAGACAAACGCCACTTGGTATTTCTACCTTGAATATTGCTGTTTTTAAGCCACTGCGCATTTATTCTATTATCTCGATGTCATTAAAGAGTTAGTCGTTATCCGAAAGCTCGCCTTTTTATTATTCTCTCGTGAGATTTGCGATGACCAGTGGTCCTCATGAAATTAACGATAATTTTTTTTTAAATAGGAGTTTTTTCCCCCAAAACTTGGTTTTAATGATATTTTTTCTGATAATGCAACACTTTGTTCAGAAAGAATAGTTTATTGTTAACGCTGTTAAACAAATTGGTCAGAAAGAATAAACAGTTTATTGTTAAGGCTATTAAACAAATTGGTCAGAAAGAATAAACAGTAAATAGTTTATTATTAAGGCTGTTATATATTGTTTCTTAAAATATTCTCTTGCGGATGGGGGTGTGTATAAAGAGAAGAGAACCGCTCAATGTAGAAAATCCCCGAACCAAACACTTCAACGAATGAGACCGTTCAAATCAGCACCGCTACAAATGTACTGTATGGATTGTTGTCTGGCAAGCAGGTCAGGGCGCACGGCCTGGCATTAAAACATCAATTGAGTTAATGTCCCCTGCCGGTGCTTTCTCAACAGGACGCTTGTATGAGCTCCGAGGCGATGTCGAGGGTTACAACGGTGACTCGAGGTGGGGCTGCCGGGCAGACGGCAGGTCATCAAAGCTATGACGTCATCACTGTGGCCAGGGCTAAAGGTCTTTTATAACGCAGTGGGGTGGTGGAAATAATGAGCGTACGAGTTTGTTTGGTGCATGTCACTGTAACACGAGGACATAGATAACCAGCACAAGCCTGGCGTGACGTCAAAATTCAGAGCAATGAGTTGTTTTAGCGATCCGAAGGTCCTGTAAGGAGGAAGCTGACAGCCTGCCACTCCCACCACCAGCGCTGATGAGCCCTTAGTATTTGTTGGGAGGAAAAATCAAAGGCGCCTGGGAACTGTGCTAATGGTATGATACGGCTAAAGAAACTTGTGAACGCTGCTTCACTTGTCCCATAGGCCATGGTCACATGGTCTGAAAAGTGAACTATACTTTTTACCCCACCCCCTATATATGGCCCCTCGTCCGTCCTCAAGGGACGATGGCGTTTAGTCCTGCTCCTCTTCAACACCTTTCCCCATCCTCTCTGCCTCTTTTCTCTTCACTCCTAGCTGTGAACGATGCTTCCGCAACATGAATGCCCACACGCACTTCTGCCCGCCAGAGGGTCTCCAACGTCTTATGGTCTATCTGCGCCAGTGACATGCGTGTCTTTCTTGCAGACGACATTGTACCTCAGACAGGTGCGAACTCTTTTCCTCATACCAGTTGCCAGCTCACCGTAAAGCAGGTCCCTTGGAATTCGCTCCGAGCTCATCCTGCGGACATGGCCCACCCCATCCCCAAACAGCCCTTAAATGAGATTTGCGATTGTGTACATATGAAGGTAATGGGTTTAAACGTCAAAGATTCCTTGATACACCTCGGCCGAGTTGTTTGAGTTTTTTTGAGGTGACCATGAGTGGGAGATCACAAGGTCAAGAACTGTTTTACTCAAGTGTCTGCGGTGTTGTTTTTTTCCCCTCAACTTGCGGCGGTGAGTTTATGTCCCATGTGCATATTTTACTGTCTAGCGTCATTTTCTAGAAACTGCATAAATTTTAACGTCAGTATCTTGAAACTGCGTACATTTTAACGGCATTTTCTAGAAAGAGCGTACATTTTAACGTCATTTTCAGATAACTGCGTAAATGTCAACGTCATTTTTTTGTAACTGCGTACATTTCAACTTAATTTTCTGGTAACTGCGTACATTTGAACCTTATTTTCTGTTAACTGCATATGTTTCAATGACTCTTATTTTCTGTTAACTGTGTACGTTTTAACGTTTCACTCTATTTCATGAAGGAATAAACTGACCTAAAGTGGACACTGTATACTCGTCAAATGGCAAGGCTACCGGCAAGGGTTTCGGTGTTTATTTTTCAAAATTTATTTATTAAGTTTCGTCATTGTGTAAACTTTTCATTTCACGAAATAAGAATGCAGGTAGAGAACAACAATTTATATATAAATATTTATATTACCCCCAGTGAACGTGGTGGGTGGGAGGGCTGAATAATAAATAGATTTCTGCGTGTGGCTCCATTAGATTAAGATCTATTGTGAGATAGGTTCTATCATATTGATCTAGCGGAGAGACATTTTTTTAGATTTAGATCTGTGTGTTGTGTTTTATATAAGAAATATGAGCACACACACACACACACACACACACACACACACACACACACACACACACACACACACACACACACACACACAAACACATACACACATACATACACACACACACACAAATGTTTAGCTGAATCCCTCCCAGACAAAGATGTGTGTTTAATACACTTTCACACATAGAGTGTATCTAGCACTCAGTCATAGATCTGAATCTAATTTAATACACTCAAGTCAGAGATATGTATCTAATACACTCAGTCATAGACCTGTATCTAAGACACTCAGTCAGAGGTAAATATCTAATACACTCAGTCATAGATCTAAATCTAATACACTTAGTCATACAACTGTATCTAATACACACAGTCATAGATCTGTATCTAATACACTCAGTCATAGATCTAAATCTAATACACTTAGTCATACAACTGTATCTAATACACTCAGTCATAGATCTGTATCTAATACACTTAGTCATACAACTATATCTAATACACTCAGTCATAGATATGTATCTAATACACTCAGTCAGAGATATGTATCTAATACACTCAGTCATAGATCTGAATCTAATATAATCAGTCATAGATATGTATCTTATACACTCAGTCATAGATATGTATCTAATACACTCAGTCATAGACCTGTATCTAATACACTCAGTCAGAGATATGTATCTAATACACTCAGTCAGATGTATGTATCTAATACACTCATTCATAGATATGTATCTAATACACTCAGTCAGAGGTATGTATCTAATACACTCAGTCTTAGACCTGTATCTAATACACTCAGTAAGAGATATGTATCTAATACACTCAGTCAGAGATATGTATCTAATACAATCAGTCATAGATATGTATCTAATACACTTAGTCATAGACCTGTATCTAATACACTCAGTCAGAGGTATGTATCTGATACACTCAGTCATAGACCTGTATCTAATACACTCAGTCAGAGATATGTATCTAATACACTCATTCATAGATATGTATCTAATACACTCAGTCTTAGATATGTATCTAATACACTCAGTCATAGACCTGTATCTAATACACTCAGTCAGAGGTATGTATCTAATACACTCATTCATTGATATGTATCTAATACACTCAGTCATAGACCTGTATCTAATACACTCAGTCAGAGGTATGTATCTAATACACTCAGTCATAGATATGTATCTAACACTCAGTCATAGACCTGTATCTAATACACTCAGTCAGAGGTATGTATCTAATACACTCAGTCATAGACCTGTATCTAATACACTCAGTCAGAGATATGTATCTAATACACTCATTCATAGATATGTATCTAATACACTCAGTCTTAGATATGTATCTAATACACTCAGTCATAGACCTGTATCTAATACACTCAGTCAGAGATATGTATCTAATACACTCATTCATAGATATGTATCTAATACACTCAGAGATATGTATCTAATACACACATTCAGAGGTGTGTATCTAATACACTCAGTCAGAGATATGTATCTAATACACTCATTCA
>MUZC01000267.1:328214-343083 GCA_002072015.1 Radix auricularia | reverse complement strand
GCTAATCTCAGAGGTTGGGGTGGCTAATCTCAGAGGTTTGTGTGGCTAATCTCAGAGGCTGGGGTGACTAATCTTAGAGGTTGGGGTAGCTAATCTCAGAGGCTGGGATGACTAATCTTATAGGTTGGGGTGGCTAATCTCAGAGGCTGGGGTGGCTAATCTTAGAGTTTGGGTAGATAATCTCAGAGGCTGGGATGACTAATCTTAGAGGTTGGGGTGGCTAATCTCAGAGGCTGGGGTGGCTAATCTTAGAGTTTGGGTGGCTAATCTCAGAGGTTGGGGTGGCTAATCTTAGAGGTTGGGGTGGCTAGTCTCAGAGATTTGGGTGGCTAATTTCAGAGATTGGGGTGGCTAATCTCAGAGGCTGGGATGACTAATCTTAGAGGTTGGGGTGGTTAATCTCAGAGGTTGGGGTGGCTAATCTCAGAGGTTGGAGTGGCTAATCTCAGAGGTTGGGGTGGCTAATCTCAGAGGCTAATCTTTGAGGTTGGGGTGGCTAATCTCAGAGGTTGGGGTGGCTAATCTCAGAGGTTGGGGTGGCTAATCTCAGAGACTGGGGTGACTAATCTTAGAGGTGTGGGTAGCTAATCTCAGAGGCTGGGATGACTAATCTTAGAGGTTGGGGTGGCTAATCTCAGAGGCTAATCTTAGAGGTTGGGTGGCTAATCTCAGAGGTTGGGTGGCTAGTCTCAGAGATTGGCGTTGCTAAGCTCACTTCACCAACTACAGAAGCACTCTTCATGTTTCCGGTAATTTGCAATGAATGAATGTTGTTTTTATTATGAAGGGAATTTGTTCGAGTGGCATCCAAAAATTATTTTATACTTCACTCTTCATAAACATTTAAAAATTTGTATAATAAATCTCATTGCTGCACATTAATTTGACATAAATTTCAGTTGAAACGAATTTAAGTCCATCTGTACCTAGGTGATATTGCTTGGTGCTAGTGTCAGTAAACTGTACCCGGAAATGGTTCAGACGGAAGTGTTCGTTAAAAACTATTTCTTGAAAGTATTTTACTAAAAGTTCCTGTCAAATCATCGTCTCTTCGAAGCATAATATATTAAGGAGATTGTGGATGTAGGAGTGCCTTTAATTGATAGTTGTGTTTTCCAGACCAATTTAAACGCCACTTAATGGCCTCTTGGTTTATCTTTCTTTTTTCCATTACTTCCCATCTACTCTATCATTCCACATATACCGTCTTAGTTACAACACATCTATTGGATCATTTCACCGCTTGTCCGTATTTCCACATGTCGCCATTTAATCACACCACGCCCATCATTTCCCATCATTCCATTCTTTGTCAGTCATTCCATATCTTGTCAGTCATTCCATATCCTGTCAGTCATTCCATTCTTTGTCAGTCATTCCATATCTTGTCAGTCATTTCATATCTTCTCAGCCATTCCATATCTTGTCATTTATTCCATTCTTTGTCAGTCATTTCATTTCTTGCTCGCCATTCCATACATAGTAAAGGATTCTAGTTCATATCAGGGCCGACTTTTGACCTTTAAGCGTAATTCTGTCTTAAATAATATTTATTTCTGTTAATTTTTGTCATTCAATCCACAATGCTTTCCTGTTGACGAGTTTAATCGTTCATTTGTATTTGTAAATGCCTCAAAATTCTCTATCACCGTTTTGGAAGTTTTAAATTTCCTCATTGAAGGCTCTGAAGTGATTGGGACTGAAGCCAGTGTTGTTTCAAAGATTAGTTCTAGCGATGGCAAAAATAACCTGTTAAACAACGCAATATTGACTTTTCGCGTAAAAAAGTTTGTGGTAATATTATAGTCCTAATTAGCTCTCCCGAAAAGGCAATTTTTAATTTTTAAGAATGGCCGGCAGTCAGACTAGTTCAAAGTGTCAATGAGAACCCTTCCGAGTGTCGGTGAGACGCACTTCTGGGTGTCAGTGAGACACACTTCTGAATGTAAATGAGACACACTTCTGAATGTCAATGAGACACACTTCTGAATATCAATGAGACACACTTCTGAGTGTCAGGGAAACTCACTTCTGCGCGTCAATGAGACACACTTCTGAGTGTCAGGGAAACTCACTTCTGCGCGTCAATGAGACACACTTCTGCCCGTCAATGAGACACACTTCTGAGTGTCAATGAGACACACTTCTGAGTGTCAATGAGACACACTTCTGAGTGTCAATGAGACACACTTCTAATTGTCAATGAGACACACTTCTAAGTCTCAATGAGACACACTTCTAAGTGTCAATGAGACACACTTCTAAGTGTCAAGAAAACACACTTCTGAGTGTCAATGAGACACACTTCTGAGTGTCAATGAGACACACTTCTGAGTGTCAGTGAGACACACTTCTGAGTGTCAATGAGACACACTTCTGGGTGTCAATGAGACACACTTCTGAGTGTCAATGAGACACACTTCTGAGTGTCAATGAGACACACTTCTAAGTGTCAATGAGACACACTTCTAATTGTCAATGAGACACACTTCTAAGTCTCAATGAGACACACTTCTAAGTGTCAATGAGACACACTTCTGAGTGTCAGTGAGACACACTTCTGAGTGTCAATGAGACACACTTCTGAGTGTCAATGAAACACACTTATGAGTGTCAATGAGACACACTTCTGAGTGTCAGGGAAACTCACTTCTGCGCGTCAATGAGACACTCTTCTGAGTGTCAATGAGACACACTTCTGAGTGTCAATGAGACACACTTCTGAGTGTCAATGAGACACACTTCTGAGTGTCAAGGAAACACACTTCTTGGTGTCAAGGAAACACACTTCTGGGTGTCAAGGAAATACACTTCTGAGTGTCAATGAGACACATTTTTGGGTGTCAAGGAAATACCCTTCTGGGTGTCAATGAGACACACTTCTGGGTGTCAAGGAAATACACTTCTGAGTGTCAATGAGACACACTTCTGGATGTCAAGGAAACACACTTCTGAGTGTCAATAAGACACACTTCTTGGTGTCAACGAGAGACACTTCTGGGTGTCAAGGAAATACACTTCTGAGTGTCAATGAGACACACTTCTGGGTGTCAATGAGCGACACCTTAAGTGTCAAGGAAACACACTTCTGAATATCAATGAGACACACTTCTGAGTTTCAATGAGACACACTTCTGAGTTTCAATGAGACACACTTCTGAGTTTCAATGAGACACACTTCTGAGTTTCAATGAAACACACTTCTTGGTGTCAAGGAAACACACTTCTGGGTGTCAAGGAAACACACTTCTTGGTGTCAAGGAAACACACTTCTTGGTGTCAAGGAAACACACTTCTGGGTGTCAAGGAAACACACTTCTGGGTGTCAAGGAAACACACTTCTGGGTGTCAAGGAAATACACTTCTGAATGTCAATGAGAGACACTTTAAGTGTCAAAGAAACACACTTCTGAATATCAATGAGACACACTTCTGAGTTTCAATGAGACAAACTTCTGAGTGTCAATGAGACACACTCTAAGTGTCAAGGAAACACACGTCTGAGTGTCAATGAGACATACTTCTGAATGTCAATGAGACACCATTTTTTGTGTCAAACTCAGTTTGACACTCACATAGTCTCACTACGTATTAGTGTGAACAACTTCTAATTTTCAGTGTCTGTGTGCTTTATTCAGAACCACATGTGATTATCAGTCAGTAAGATCGAGTGTCAGTGAGCCCCACTTCTTCGTATGTGAGACCCACTCCTTGGTGCTAGTGACGACCGTGCCTCGAGGCTAGTTAATAAACAGGTGAATCACCAGCCCGGGCCATGCTCCCCCGGTGGTCAGCCCAACCTCGGACCAACCGTTTTCACGGAGCACTCGTACGTCACACTGACATCATCGATCTGCTAGCCTCAGCCGCGACATCAACTTTAAAACATGGAATTGAACGTTAGAAGAATTTATTTTTTTAAAACGAAAGAAAAATAAAACCAAACAACGTCAGGAATAAATGTGAGGATTTCTTCTACATCAAGCATCGATCCATTGAGATTTTTCAGTCTCTATATCCGGGGTTCTAAAACTGTGGAAAACATGAAGAACACGGTTTTGCTTTATTGTAAAAGCAATCGCTTGGAAATAATTAAATAAGGATGATTAAGAAACACTACTTTCTTTAGTCGGGATAATGCGGGATAATGTGGAATGGGGGGAGGGTGGACAGGACAATAACATTAGTTTTATTATAGAACCTCCCCTCCCCTTTTATCCCCAGATTACTTCGATCAATTTTATTTACACGCCTGAATGTCATGTCCAACTCTGGTCAGCGTGACCTCGGAAGTCTGTCTCCGCCCCTGGACAAACCTTTGGCCAATCTCTGACGTACATTTATTCGGAAATTTGATTTTCAGCGAAGATTAATTTCATTGTCCCAGGGTATATTGTTGGGGGGGGGGGGTCACGGCAACCCCCGGCAATCGATGATCATCAGGTTGATTAGGCCACAGACTGCGTGCTGTGTTCAGTAAGAACTAGAAAATGTTATACTGTTGCCTTTATTTTTGACAGCTGATGGAACAATTTCTACAAGCATGATCGCTGATTGAATAACTTCTCCAAAAAAATGACTATTGAGTTCACACCTTCTCTCTGGATTTTTTTATGATTGTTTAACGTTTCTCAGAATGATTTCTGATTATACAACTTCCACTTTCCAGAATTATTGGCGATTGCACAACTTCTTCCAGCATGGCTGCTCCTGGATCTCTACTAAAATCATCTTTGCTAAAATCACCCAAGCTCTCAACATCCCTTCCCCCATCGTACTTACTCCCACCATCTCCCTTTAGCAGTGATCTCACCTTTCCTGATTCCATCATCCTTGCTCCCATCATCCTTGCTCCCATCATCCTTGCTCCCATCATCCTTGCTCCCGTCATCCTTGCTCCCACCATCCTTGCTCCCATCATCCTTGCTCCCATCATCCTTGCTCCCATCATCCTCGCTCCCATCATCCTTGCTCCCATCATACTTGCTCCCATCATCTTTGCTCGCAATACCCATGGTATCTCCCTAGAGACTTACGATTGTTCCTTACCATATAGTTTAACATTTCAATGGCCCCATTAGAAGATGCATTGGACTTAACCGATTACACAGGTCCGATTCCAATGTTGGTTTATTTTACATCTGTTGAGAGCACCGAAAAGATTTCAAACTATTTTAGATGGCCCTGTGATTTTATGTATATGGTTTGCAAGATAACGTTCGTAAAGAGCTTCGAGGCTGCGTCTCAAACGGCGTTGTCAAAGACCACACTTATCCGAGAATCTTATAGTTCGATTTGATGTTGATTTTAAATATAAATGATAGATGTATTCTCATGAAAATTTTTAGCACACGCTGATTTATGAAATAAGTACATGTGTGTCGGAACGTTATATACATAATAATAATTACCATTATTTGAGAGCTGGGCCCACAGCGCTTCTCATAAAATAGTAAAACATATTTATAAATGTACACAAAATAAAAATTAGTATATGGCTGGAAAACATGGTCTAAGTTTATCAGTCAGAGAAAGATTTGATTGTTTATTTGAAAAGTTACTTTTGTAAATTAATATTTGAATGCTGAAGTGAATAAAAGAATAAGTGCGTCGGCAGAAGAGCGTAAATAACTGATGAGAGTGTGAGTAGACAGAAAGAAGTTCAGTAAGAAAGGAGGGGCATGAGTCGGAAAACAAGGTGGAGCACCGAACGAACTGTTTGTGCTTTTTAAACAGGGGGCCAATGGAGTTAATAAAATAGAGGAGGAATTTTATTTATTTCCCGTCCGTCCACCATTCATAACGCCACTGATTTTAGAAAGCAGCGCAACGCATTAAAAAAAGCCTTGAAAAAAATTATTGCACCAAAATAACTTTTTTCGAACTTCCGCATAAAACTGTTCAATATGGAAAGGAATTAATAAAATAAAAATAAATGAAAGTTCTGTATTAGTCTACATATTTTTTTATTCTGATGTGTATTTTTTTTTTCAAAATCAATAGATTTCAGCTGAAATATATATTTATTTAGAAAACTTCCGTCATTTTAACGGGTAATACATTAGTATATTTGTATTTCCTTTAAGAACTAGCCTGGCAGCTAAATTTTGAACCCTTGTACTATTGGTGATGTTATGTTTTGGTAAGCCTGAAATAAGAGTGTTACAATAATCAAGAGTAGAATCTATATTGCGTCAGGTACTAATGGTTCTATGGACAGTCTGCATTCAGTTAAGGACTAACAACTCGCAACATCTTTGTTTATTGCGTGGGACAAGTCACAACATCCTTGTTTATTGTGTGGGATTATTGCGTGGGACAAGTCACACATCCTTGTTTATTGCGTGGGGCGGGAATCTGAGTGGAGACATGCTTTTTTTGATGGTTAAAGTACAGCCGAGTCCCGAGCCAGTAGTGAGTCATGACTAAATGGACGCACGTGGAAATGAAAGTGGACCTCTCCAAGATCAACATGTCTAGACGACCTGGCAAGGTCAATCGAGGGAAGGTCAATCGAGGGAAGGTCAATCGAGGGAAGGTCTGGTCAAACAGAGATCGAATCTACTCACGTCTGCTCGCCATTCCTCTCTCTCTCACTCTCTCTCACTCTCCCGCTCTGCTCACAGAACTCACTATTGTCCTAGCGTGGGTTTGGTGATGGCCCGGGGAGGGGAGGGGAGTGGGGCATCGGGTCGGGTCGTCTGAAATTTGGATTAGGCAGAAAAGTACTGTGACTGGTGGTGGCTGGATAATGTTGACAGATAGGCCAGTTAAAGCTCATATATAAACTGGCTTTTCTTTTTAAAAAAAACGACAGATACGCAAGCTTAAATGACAGATAATCTGGTTAAAACAACAGTAGAGATGGCTTACAATGAGAGGTAAAACAACAGTAAAGATGGCTTACAATGAGAGGTAAAACAACAGTAAAGATGGCTTACAATGAGATATGTAAAACAACAGTAAAGATAACTTACAATGAGAGGTAAAACAACAGTAAAGATGGCTTACAATGAGATATGTAAGACAACAGTAAAGATAGCTAACAATGAGATATGTAAAACAACAGTAAAGATGGCTTACAATGAGATATGTAAAACAACATTAAAGATGGCTTACAATGAGATATGTAAAACAACAGTAAAGATGGCTTACAATGAGATATGTAAAACAACAGTAAAGATGGCTTACAATGAGACATGTAAAACAACAGTAGAGATGGCTTACAAACTTACAATGAGAGGTAAAACAACAGTAAAGATGGCTTACAATGAGATATGTAAAACAACAGTAGAGATGGCTTACAATGAGATATGTAAAACAACAGTAAAGATGGCTTACAATGAGATATGTAAAACAACAGTAAAGATGGCTTACAATGAGACATGTAAGACAACAGTAGAGATGGCTTACAAACTTACAATGAGAGGTAAAACAACAGTAAAGGTGGCTTACAATGAGATATGTAAAACAACAGTAGAGATGGCTTACAAACTTACAATGAGAGGTAAAGCAACAATAAAGATGGCTTACAATGAGAGGTAATCAAGCTAGGATAAACACATAATTCGTCGATAAATTTAAATAAATAGAGGTAAAAAAACAAAGATTTTTTTAAAAATGAAACACGTTTTTGTAAGTGGACAAAACAGAAGTAAAAAAATTAAAAACTTATAAGTTCAAGTACATTGATATATTATGACTAAAAACTTGGGGCGGGTGATTATGAGGTTTTACATGCACATGTAGTTCACTCACTCTCTCACTTATAGATCTCTCTTTTGCGTTCTAAATTATAAATCTTTAATTTTTATACCAAACACCTATGTTTGTGGTGATTTCTAAATTAGAATGGGATTTTGAAGCACCCGCCCCTCGTCTCAGTATGCGAAATGGATCGCGCGAAGCCCAGTTTGGGTAGGGATAAGGAACTAATAAGGATAATAAGTGTAAACTAAGATACCCATGGCGATGAAAGCGCGGCCCCTCTGTGGCCGCATAGGTCATATTGGCTTAGACCCAGGGCCGCTGATAGAAATTTTGGGGCCCTTTAATAATGGGTATGTGTGGGCCCCTTAGGTAAAAAAAAATCCCACAAAAACACAGACTGTTTAGATACACATTGAGCATGATGAAATATGTCTGAACTGAACTGAACTGTCCCTTAACCCGACGCTGGGTCGTTGGGGCACCATTTTGAGCTGCGCACTATCTCATGCCAAGTGTCACGGTTCTGAGCTGCCTTCTGGCAATCGCTAAATGAAAGGCCGGTCCACTCTTTGATATTGTCCTCCCAACTCTTCCTTGGTCTGCCTCTTTTCCTTCTCCCCTGGACTGTGCCTTGCAGTATCGTCTTTGAGAGACCTCCAGATCTTGTCACGTGTCCGTACCATCGTAATTTCCTCTTTTTAATTGAGGTGAGAAGGTCCTCGTATGGGCCAATGACAGCACTTATTTTGTCGCGGACCACTTCGTTCGTGATGTGCGCCGTGTATGAGATGTTTAATACCTTTCGAAAACATCTCATCTCAAGCGCATTAATTCTTTTTTGGAGGTCTGCGGTGAGCGTCCAAGCCTCAAAACCATAAAGGAAGACTGAAATCTGTCACTGAAGCTAAAAGGAAAGCTCTTATGGCCCATAAGGAAAAGTCTACACCCGACAAACTGCATGCCTTAAAAGAAGCCAAGTCACATGCCCAAAAAGTCGCACGTCAATGCGCAAATACCTACTGGCTTCACCTCTGCTGCAGCATTAAGTCAGCTGCAGACATGGGGATTGCTAAAGCCATGTACGAAAATATCAAAAAAGCAACTGGCCCATTGACGTCCAAAGTTGCCCCCTAAAGTCCAAGAGTGGAGAAATTATGCAAGACAAGACAGCGCAGCTAAAAATGTGGGTTGAGCATTATCTAGAACTGTATGCAACAGTTAGCACAGCATTGCTCTAGATGACATCCCCGCTACGCCGCCCATGGAAGAACTTGATGTTGTGCTCAAATAGGAAGAACTTAGCAAAGCAATTGACTGCCTAGCTTGTAGAAGAACCCCTGGGAATGATAGCATACCACAAGAAGCTCTAAAGGATGGTAAGACAGCTTTACTACAACACTTGCACGACCTTCTGACCCTCTGCTGGGAACAGGGCTACATACCCCGGGACCTAATGGATGCAAATATAGTGACATTATATACGAACAAGGGCGATAGAAGTGACTGCAATAACTATCGCGGCATCTCATTCCTTAGCATAGTAGGAAAGGTCTTTGCCCGTGTCATACTAGCGCGATTACATAGTTTAGCATCCCACGTTTATCCAGAATCTCAGTGCTGTTTCCGTGCTGGTCAGTAAACAATTGACATGGTGCTCTCCATACGGCAGCTCCACGAAAAAAAAGAGAGCAGCAGATGCCATTATACATTGCCTTTGTGGATCTTACGAAAGCCTTTGATTTAGTCAGTCGCAACGGGCTATTCAAAATTCTGGAAAAAAATGGCTGTCCCACACACCTACTCACCATCATCAGACAGTTCCATGCATGAAAATATGCAGGAACAATGCAGCTCGATGGATCTACGTCAGAACCCTTGCCAGTCAGCAGCGGAGTTGAACAAGGTTGTGTACTCGCCCCAACACTGTTCGCTATATTCTTCTCTGTTCTGCTTCGATAGGCATTCAAGGATAGATGTGATGGAATCTGGCTACACATCAGAGTTGATGGAGGACTTTTCAACACTGCCCGCCTCCGAGCCAAAACCAAAACGACAGATGTCCTAATTCGTGAGCTACTCATTGCGGATGATGGGGCACTGATACCACACACAGAAACTGGTTTGCAACAACTCGTGTCAAGCTTCTCCAAAGCCTGCAAACAATTTGGCCTGGAAATCAGCTTGAAAAAGACAAACATCATGACCCAAGACACAAGTTATCCTACCATCAATATCGACAATGAAAACGTTGAGGTTCTGCACAGCTTCACCTACCTGGAATCAAAAGTCTTTAACACATTGTTCATTGTTCAATTGCTAAACTAAATAAACGAGTCTGGCAAAACACCAAGCTAACTGAGAAAACCAAACTGAGTGTCTATCGAGACTTCGTCATCAGTACGCTGTTATACCGAAGCTAGACAAGGACCATTTAAAAATCGCATGAGCGCAAACTTAATAGCTTCCATTAGAGGTGCCTGCGTCGGATCCTTGGCATTAAATTTCAGGTTAAAGTGCCAAAGACTGAGGTCCTGATGCGTGCTAATATCCAAAGCATGTTCTCAATCCTTATTGAAAAACACATGAGACGGCTAGGATATGTAAAAAGAATGACCTCTGGCCGCATCCCCGAGTACCTTCTATATGGAGAACTGGTATCGGGAAAGAGGAAAACAGGTCACCCACGTCTGCGATTTAAAAATGTCTGCCAAAGACTCATAAAAGCAGCTAGAATACGCACAAGCGACTAGGAGTGTAAGGCAGAAGACCGATCTACATAGCGCACAGTTGTAAAGGAATGGGTCATAGTAGCCTAAGAGCGAAAGATGGAAGAGGCTACAGACAGAAGAGCTAGGAGAAAGGCAGAAACATTGGGAAGCACAGAATTTGTGTGCTAAAGCTGTGGTAAAGACTGTTGCACA
This sequence comes from Radix auricularia, assembly GCA_002072015.1. Lineage (NCBI taxonomy): Eukaryota > Metazoa > Mollusca > Gastropoda > Lymnaeidae > Radix > Radix auricularia. The sequence continues at coordinate 332,452 of MUZC01000267.1, read as the reverse complement.
AGGATAGGAGAGGGAGGGTGGGCTGGATGAATGGATGGGTGGATGGGGATGGAGAAAGGGTTGGAGGGATGGATGAACGGATGGATGGATAGATGGATGGATGGATGGGGAGGGATGGATGGATAGGGATGGAGGGAGGGATGGAGGGAGGGAGGGCTGGAAGGATAGTTGGGTGAATAGGTAGGGTGGATGGATGGATGGATGGAAGTTGAGGGAGTGAGGGCTGGATGGATGGAGGGAGTTATGACTGAAGGGAGAAAGGGATGAACGGAGGAATTCCTTTGATCCCCTCATGCTTAACAGGATATAATACCATTCTGGAGCTTTCTGTGCCGGGCATTGTAACGTGCAAAGAATGGCTTCAAGTGTTCTCCTTCAGAGCGTCCATTATTTTTGTTTTCTTAGAAACGTTTTGATCAATGTGATAGCAAATTCTCTTGATCTTGGCTCTTTGTTGAAAGGGAAAACTGTTCAGTTAACTGATCGAACTATAAGACAGAAAAATACATTTCTTTCTTCCTTCACAATATAAAGTCTGTGTAAATAGTTTATTTCTGAAGATTTAAATTAGCCTTACACATGATTTCTATATATTAAAAAATACATTATTTTCTTTATCTTGTTTTCAAGTATAATCCTATACTATTGTCTTCTGTAATTAAGCTAAAAGAAATGTAGAAATTTCCAATGGCTCTATCTGTAAATTTAATTATAAAATAACTAGCAGACCCGTCGTGCGTCACTGCGATCTCGGGAAAAATGGATACATTTAAAGAAACCAATAGGTGGTATGTTTTAAAAACAATTATACCAGAAACCTTATCGGAAGTGCGCAAAATAGTCCAAGTTTCATAGCAAACGGATAAATAAATTAATAATTAAAAATCTTACAAAAGAAGAAACGCGATTAAGGGCCCTGGCCCCAAAATTAGTGGTAATTTAATTTTTTCATTGCCATTATACTCGCTATATTTCTCAAAATCGCGTAAAATTGAATGGGTAATACAATTATTAACTTTCAGTAAAAAAAGACATTTGGGAATGTACAGCAGGAATTTAGTTCCCAATAGTAATTTAATATAGGCTCATCAGTTTTTATATGCTAAGTTTGGTCATTTTATTTTCTCATTATCTAACGATTAAACTAAATTAAATTTTATAAAGCTAATATAGGGGGAGACACATTGAGGGGCCCCCGGTTACACTCGGTGCAAGAGGTCAATTTCGAAATTCTGTTCATTTTAATTCAGTTTCATCATGGATATATTTCTCAAGATCGTTAAAAAGTGAATGGGAAAATATCTTATACCTTTACGAAAAAGACATGTGGGGCACTCGGCCCCGAAGAAATTGACATAAGAAGTTCAGTGCCCTTAAATATTTTTTAATATGGGCTACCAAGTTTTTGTATACAAATTTTTGTTAAGATCCATTCATTTCCTCAATAGCTAACGCATAAACTAAGCAAAATAGACATTAAGGGCAGGATATGAAGTTGAAAACACCTGTTCATTTCAATATGGATAATAATGGTTATATTTAACTTTATTTGTCAAGATCTTTAATAATTGAATTGGGGAATACAATCTTAAACGTTTACGAAAAAGAGTGTTTTGGGCCCCAGCCCTGAAGGAGTGACCATTAGGAGTTAATTGCCCTATAGTATTTTAATATTGGCTATCAAATATTTATATAGAAAGTTTGGTTAAGATCAATCAATTTAACAAGTAGCTAGCGCTTAAACTAATTTTTATATAGCTCATATAAGCAAAAAATGACATTATGGGTCCCCGGCGCCCCAGGTAAGTTAAATTGAGAAAAAAATGCCAGTTACCATCCCAGGAGGGTACTCAACAATCTCAAAAGTGTTCTTGACGATTGGATGAATGGCTTAGTCTACCATAAAGGACAAGCACACACACACACAGACAAAATTTCATTTTTATGTAAAAAAATATTTTATGGAACTGCATTTCCCAAAGTCTCATTTCACAATCATTAATTTATTCATGGTTTCGTAAAACACTGATATTTTGGAAGCCCCCTTTTTGGTGATTCAAGCCTGTTCTCAGGAGCGGCGTTTGAGGGTGGCAACTGGGGCGACTGCCCAAGGCCCCGCGCTTAGGTAGGCCCCGCATTTCGGTCCTGAACATGTCTCGTCCTGGTTAATAGCCTATACATGTAGAACCAAAGAGTGGATGGTAGAACGTATGCTGGAAACGATTGTAAAGAAACGAAAGAGGCACTCTTGTAATCCTTTTTGAAGGTCAAATTCCGTAGCGTAGCTCTAGACGTCTTTGAAAGCATTACACCGTTAGCGGAAAATAGGTCAGATGTACCATTTAGCCAATCCCCTTTATTTGTGTACACGTCATTCACAATAGATTTACTAAAATATTTATTTTTAGAAAACTGTGTCATCGGAATGGCAGTGTCTCGGTAGTGGTGCGATCGGAAACATTAATTAGCGTCATCAAAGTGATTTCTCTGTACGATATCTACATGAGTGGAAGAGATCGCGATAGATTTCGCAAATATGACTCAGGCGCAGAAAAAGCTAAAAAGAAACCACGGAACTTGACATCTATTAGTGGAAAACAGTCATAAAACATGCATGTCTGTCAAATGTTAATTACCGCATGGCTAATAATACGTGATTCGCTATTGTATTAAATTAGGGTCAAGGTATCCTGCATGTCGACATCAACAGTTCACTTTCAATTAGCAAAACGCATTATTTTGAAATATGTCTGCTAATAAATTGCATTTTAAATCACGTCGTAACCGGCACGTCATTTTTCGATAAGAATAAACCGTTTTTTAAAGACCAGAGAAAATAATGAACTTGTAATAATTTAATAAAAAGGTGACACGCGGTATTAAAAGTACTAAATAATCAATATATTTCATATTTTTAAATACCATAGCATACTGGTGCTTAGCGATCTTTACCACTACACTGGTCCCGCGGGGTCATTGCTGGTACTAGGGCCCACGCTTACCTAACGCCGCCACTGCCTGTTCTGGTATTGTAACGGTCTTGGCCCCTCACAGCTCAGGGCTCAGAGCCTTACAAGCTATGATCGGTCTTGGCCCCTCACTGCTCAGAGTCTTACAAGCTATGTTCGGTCTAGGCCCACTAACTGCTCAGAGCCTTACAAGCTATGATCGGTCTTGGCCCCTCACTGCTCAGAGTCTTACAAGCTATGTTCGGTCATGGCCCCTCACCGCTCATAGCCTTACAAGCTATGTTCGGTCATGGCCCCTCACCGCTCAGAGCCTTACAAGCAATGTTCGGTCTTGGCCCCTCACCACTCAGAGCCTTACAAGCAATGTTCGGTCATGGCCCCTCACCGCTCAGAGCCTTACAAGCTATGCTCGGTCTTGGCCCCTCACCGCTCAGAGCCTTACAAGCTATGCTCGGTCTAGGCCCCCTAACTGCTCAGAGCCTTACAGGCTATGTTCGGTCATGGCCCCTCACCGCTCAGAGCCTTACAAGCTATGTTCGGTCTAGGTCCCCTAACTGCTCAGAGCCTTACAAGCTATGTTCGGTCATGTCCCTTCACTGCTCAGAGTCTTACAAGCTATGTTCGGTCTAGGCCCACTAACTGCTCAGAGCCTTACAAGCTATGCTCGGTCTTGGCCCCTCACCGCTCAGAGCCTTACAAGCAATGTTCGGTCATGGCCCCTCACCGCTCAGAGCCTTACAAGCAATGTTCCGTCATGGCCCTTCACCGCTCAGAGCCTTACAAGCAATGTTCGGTCTTGGCCCCTCACCGCTCAGAGCCTTACAAGCAATGTTCGGTCATGGCCCCTCACCGCTCAGAGCCTTACAAGCTATGCTCGGTCTAGGCCCCCTAACTGCTCAGAGCCTTACAGGCTATGTTCGGTCATGGCCCCTCACCGCTCAGAGCCTTACAAGCTATGTTCGGTCTAGGTCCCCTAACAGCTCAGAGCCTTACAAGCAATGTTCGGTCATGGCCCCTCACCGCTCAGAGCCTTACAAGCTATGCTCGGTCTTGGCCCCTCACTGCTCAGAGTCTTACAAGCTATGTTCGGTCTAGGCCCCCTAACTGCTCAGAGCCTTACAAGCTATGTTCGGTCATGGCCCTTCACTGCTCAGAGTCTTACAAGCTATGTTCGGTCTAGGCCCACTAACTGCTCAGAGCCTTACAAGCTATGATCGGTCTTGGCCCCTCACTGCTCAGAGTCTTACAAGCTATGTTCGGTCTAGGCCC
>MUZC01000267.1:307076-318882 GCA_002072015.1 Radix auricularia | reverse complement strand
AAATAAATTTAAAAAAAAATAATAAATAAAAAAAATTTAAAAAAAAGTCTACGGTTACATAAAATTGTGAACTTGATTCAAACCATATGGATCCAATGTAACGGATTGTTTTATTATATTAATCTATTTTCAATATAGATCCTATCGGCGATATATTCCTTGCGTATAGAATGGCAGTAACTGTAATAGCTAAAAATCCAGTCAAGATGAACACTTTTCGGAGTGTTTGAGAGACAGGACATGTGTGCATTTAACCAACAGCATGTGAGTCCCCAAAGATAAATCCACTACATTACGTCATTTTCACTACTTATATTATCGTTAACGATAATTAACGTAAAATATTGACATTGGTGGCGTAGGGCTAGGAGATGTATTATCCTTAAAATTATTTTGAGTGAAATAACCAACATGCTTCTGTTTGATAGACTTCAAATAGAACGACGCGTCAAACGCTTTCTTGTGAAGCACACGCGTTTGACAGAGTGCTCGTGTTGTCCTCGTCTAATGATTGTAATAACTCCATTACCCACCAGACCGTTCTGCTTTGTGGGCCCGGGCGATATTTCGGTTAAACGTGACAAAGCCTTTGTGATCTGTTTGGACTTTGATCTTTTCCCTCAAAGACCACATAAACAATGTCTTTTTAAGACGGCCGCTCGCCCGCTCTCGGAATGTCGGCGTGACCTGCGAGAGTCCAATCTGAATCCAGCCCAGGCGTCTAGACGAATTGATCGAGCGGATTTCAATATTGTCCTCCTTTTTGACGGCTTGAGGTGGAATCGTGAGACAGGCGATGAACGGGTTCTGTCAGTGAAATGCGCTGGTAGGAGCAAAAGTGGTGTCAGTGAGCGGTGTTGACAGGAAACAGTGGTGTGAGTCAGCTATGGTGACAGAGAACAGTAGTGGAAGTTAGCTGTGATGACAGTGAACAGTGGTGTTACTCAGCTATGGTGACAGGGAACAGTAGTGGCAGTTAGCTGTGTTGACAAGGAACAGTGGTGTTAGTCAGCTGTGGTGACAGGGAACAGTGGTGTTAGTCAGCTGTGGTGACAGGGAACAGTGGAGGTAGTCAGCAGTGGGGACAGGGAACAGTAGTTGCAGTTAGCTGTGATGACAGGGAACAGTGGTGTTAGTTAGCTATGGTGACAGGGAACAGTGGTGTGAGTCAGCTGTGCTAACAGGGAATAGTGGTATTAGTCATCTATGGTGACAGGGAACAGTAGTGGCAGTTAGCTGTGATGACAGGGAACAGTGTTCTGGTGATAGTAAAAATCTGTGGTAGTCAGATGTGGTGACAGGGAACAATGGATTCATTGAGCAGTGCGACAGGGAACAGTGGTGACAATGAACAGCGGTGACAGGGAGCAGTGTTAGGGAGCCATGCTTACAGGGAACAGTGGTGTCAGTGAGCAGTGGTGACAGGGAACAGTAGTGACAGTGAACAGTGGTGACAGGGAACAGTGATGACAGGGAGCAGTGGTGACAGGGAACAGTGGTGACAATGAACAGTGCTAACAGGGAGCAGTGTTAGGAGCCATGCTGACAGGGAACAGTGGTGTCGGTGACCAGTGGTGACAGGAGAAAGTGGTGGCATTGTGCCGTGGCACACATGTTACAGAGCACAGTGCTATAAGGTTACCGAGCGTCGAGGGGAAGGCACTGGACTCGGACAGGGTTTTGATCAGCGGACGGACGGCTTAGCGCAAGGCATTTGGGTCAGTGAGGCGAGATGAGGCAGACTCACTAGATGTCATGTCGGTTGCATCAGCTGGAGTCATCATATGTCTGTGGCATGAATAGGAGTTACCCAATCGTGGTAGTGACAGCAGAGGCGTACTTGCTTGTACGACTTGCGCACCATGTCAATGACATCTAGTGCTGTCTGCTCGAATGCCATTTCCGTGACCCAGCAGGCGTCTTGTATTTTAAAATGACATTTGTTTTTTTTCTCCCGAAAACATGGTTAACCCAATTTTGCGAGTCATTATAATAGTGAGAAGTAAACAAATGAACATTTCCTGAGTCCAGGGCGGTATGTGTTAGTTGACTCAGAAATTGTTAAGATCGATTGAATTCGTCTGAATTGACTTGCAGTTTTTAAGTTAACACTGAGTGTTAGTAATACTTGTAGTATTTCCTTTATCAAATTTGGAAACATCGAAACTATGTTGTTTTGTCCAAGTTTTTAATGTGTTTGTATCAAATGTTTTGAACATTTTTGTAATTTTTTTAGAAAACTTTTGTAAATGTTCAATTGATCGCGTTAGTAATTTAAAAAAAAAAAAAAACAACATATTAGTCTACTAACTGTTTTATATCATGTTGATATCTTTGTTGGAGAAGGAATTATTGTTAAAAATCACCTTTCATTCGACTCCCATAATTTTAGATGCACTTTTTTAAAGCAATATTTGCTTTGTTTAGTTTCAAAATTATTGATTTGAAATTACTTTTAATGCAATATAGAATAATAGTTAATGGGATTTTCCCGCTTTGTGAATGCTAATATCAGACTGTTGCGTGGTGCGCATTATATTGACACATTCTTGGTGTGATGCAGTGTGAGCATATATGACGTCATATTTTGTTTACTTTCAGAATATCTGATTTGAAATTACTTAAACGTCATGTAGAAAGATTTCACTTGGAAAAAAATTGAAATTTTTGTTGGAAATTTCTTTTAAATACACATTGGAGTTTTTATTGCTTGTTTTATCATGTTAGTTAATGGGTTTTTCAATGAAACTTTGCTTTAACCATTTTTTGTGTAATGTTATTGGGGGCCGTCCATAAATGATTTCACGCACCTAGGGACGATGTGTGACGAGAGGAAGGAGGGTGGGGGGGGGTTGTCAAATGTAACGTCATATCAAAACTCGCAACATTAAATAAAAGTTCCACTTATATATTTGATTTCTTACAATTGATTTAATGACGTTTTACATGGTTTCACGCGTGTTACGATATTAGAGGGCTACCTTACAATAAATACATACTTACATAGCAAAACCAAAAAAAAGGATATGAAACATGCTCTTTTGGAAATAGAAAATAAAGCTTGTGACGACATATTTGAGGGGGATCTATGTATTTGTGAAGATGAGTGACGAGGTCAGGGGTGGGCGAGTTAAAATTTGGCAAAAATTGTCAGACGTCATTTATGGACGGCCCATTACAGTAGTGTTGTGGTTTCCCAGTAACAGCAAACATCAAGCTCGTGAAATATAAACGTACTGCGGTGAACCGGGGAAAAAAATATTTAAAAAAAAAAAAAAAACGCCGAGGACAGCACGCTCCTGATGCATTCATAAAATTCAAAGCACATTTCAAAGCAAGATGTATCGTTAAAAATGGTTTCATATTTTCACTGCCGTTTTTTTATGTTCTTGTTAAAACGATAACACTTACTGACACTCCATACATAAGCTTTAATGTTATTTTTTCACTGGATGTTAAAAGTATTTTATATACCATTAATTTCTTTGAGGTTTTTTTTAATACGGTTCTAAGATTTATGGCGAAAATAGTTTCTTCTTTAGCTAAAGAGGCTAAAACGTTTGTCGGAATAAGTTTAAAAATATTAACGATCAATGTTGTTGTTTTTTCCCCTATAACTTCGTTGTTGTATGGGGTTCCAATGTTTCCATTGAAACTTTCTCAGGGCTTTGTAGACTTGAGGGCGCCCAAATCCTTTCCAAGTCAGCGGATAAAATTTTTAGCAATAGTCATTAATCAACTTTTTTATAGTGGCGTTAAAGAGGGTTTGATCCCACGCTCCTCAGCATGTGAGGTGAGCGCACTATTGACTTCACTATCCAGCATCATTTATTTTTTCTGTTTAGACTTAGACATTCAGTCGGTTGGAGCATTAACTTTACATTGATTCAGTCATCTAGTCCAGCGGTCTCCAAACTTTTCTGCAGGAGGGCTGCATTAATTCTAAAACAGCCGTGCTGGGGCCGGCTATTAAACCCCAACTACTAAGTTTTGTGTTAAACTAGAGGTAAAAGTTGTATCTTTTTTAAGATTAAAAACTCTCCAGGGGCCTGATAAAAGGGCCTCGCGGGCCGCATCTGGCCCGCGGGCCGTAGTTTGGAGACCTCTGATCTAGTCTAAAAAAAATTGCCGATGTCGATCCAAAAAATAATCTATAAAAAATAATCAATGAAAGTTGGTAAATACCGGTACATCAAACAAACATGGGGAAAAATGTTTTTAAAAAAATCATAACTGCCCTTGATTACACTACTGAGGAGAGTTTGGCGAGGTATTCTCTGCCCATCTCACCATTCAGTCCTTTCCCTTGCACAGTTCCCTAACTTGACACACTAGTATCCTATGGCTGTTTAAGGGGATGGAGGTTGAACGGACTTTACCTAGGGGCCCCCGGTTGTTTTGGGCCCTTAAGGTTTTTATATGTCACAATAAAAGTGTACAAATGTTTGCACCAACCCTTGAAAATGTAATTAATCAAATAAATTAATAAATCGCATCTATGAATCTAATCGCTATTCAGACCGATTCAGTCTGAATAATCGAACAATTTGACTTGGATGGCTCACTTAGAGAACACATTCAGAATAGTGTTTATAGTTTTAACATTTACAATTTTTGGAAGAATTTAGGCTTGTTGTGTGAGCGATGTCAGGATCGATTCCCAATAGTAGAAAAACATATTTAATTTTGTCTTTTTACACTCAATTTTTATATAACGGCAAACACTTCAAACAGTTATTTCTTCGTGTTCTTTTTTTCCCCAAGATTGATATTTTATTTGACAAAGCTGTTCCCATAGTAAAGACAAAACATGATCAAGGAACCAATTAACTATTTATTCACAGTCTTATATTAGCTGCTAGCAATCATTTTATTTAAAGGAACGCTGGCTGGATAGGACCCCCGTTTGATTGCAGCCAGGGACCCGTGCAGGCTTAATCCGCCCCTGCTAGGATCCTTCAGTGACTATCTAAGGACTAAAAATAACAATTTTTGAAGGGTGGTTCGTTGTTTTTCTCCCCCTTTACCTCTGACAACGCCCCTTGTTTCTGACAACCACTGCATTCACTTGAGAGCAAATCCTTTCAGCTCGGGGATATATTATTAATTGTGTCTAGCCAACACACGCCCTCGTTGTGCTATCGGATTACGGCCAGCATTGCTCTGGGGTTGGCCGGGTTTTTTTTACCTCGTGGATTTATTTAATTAGAATCCATTACAAGTTTAGAAACTCAAGATGTATTTTCTGTTTTTATTTTTGTTTTGTCTGAAACGGAATGTTTGTTAAAAGCCTCATGTCCGGTCAACAGTTTTGCGAAAGTTCGGGTTTATAACTGGGTTATATGGTTAGACGATTGCTTGAAGGGCTAGTGGATGGCAGCAGATATAAGGATTCTAAAGATTTTTATCACAATATTGTATTGGAATGGCTCAATGTTATTCTTACATAATTGTGCTACCACGGTCAGACACAAAGAGGAACAGACGTGACAAGGGACAGACATGACCAGGGACAGACATGACCAGGGACAGACATGACCAGGGACAGACATGACCAGGGACAGACATGACCAGGGACAAACATGACCAGGGATAGACATGACCAGGGACATACATGACCAGGGACAGACATGAACAGGGACAGACATGACCAGGGAAAAACATGACCAGGGACAGACATGACCAGGGACATACATGACCAGGGACAGACATGACCAGGGACAGACATGACCAGGTACATACATGACCAGGGACAGACATGACCAGGGATAGACATGACCAGGGACAAACATGACCAGGGACAGACATGACCAGGGACAGACATGACCAGGGACAGACATGACCAGGGACAGACATAACGGCGGACAGACATGACTAGGGACAGACATAACGGCGGACAGACATGACCAGGGACAGACATAACGGTGGACAGACATGACTAGGGACAGACAGGAACAGGGACAGACATAACGGGGGACAGACATGACGGGGGACAGACATGACAAGGGACAGACATGACAAGGGACAGACATGAACAGGGACAGACATGAACAGGGACAGATATGACCAGGGACAGACATGAACAGGGACAGATAGGACCAGGGACAGACATGAACAGGGACAGACATGAACAGGGACAGTCATGAACAGGGACAGATAGGACCAGGGACAGACATGAACAGGGACAGACATGAACAGGGACAGATAGGACCAGGGACAGACATGAACAGCGACAGACATGACCAGAGACAGACATGACCAGGGACAGACATGACCAGGGACAGACATGAACAGGGACAGACATGACCAGGGACAGACATGACCAGGGACAGACATGAACAGGGACAGATAGGACCAGGGACAGACATGACCAGGGACAGACATGAACAGGGACAGACATGAACAGGGACAGACATGAACAGGGACAGACATGACCAGGGACAGACATGACCAGGGACAGACATGACCAGGGACAGACATGAACAGGGACAGACATGAACAGGGACAGACATGACCAGGGACAGACATGACCAGGGACAGACATGAACAGGGACAGATAGGACTAGGGACAGACATGAACAGGGACAGACATGACCAGGGACAGACATGACCAGGGACAGACATGAACAGCGACAGACATGACCAGAGACAGACATGACCAGGGACAGACATGACCAGGGACAGACATGACCAGGGACAGTCATGACCAGAGACAGACATGAACAGGGACAGATATGAACAGGGACAGACATGACCGGGGACAGATATGAACAGGGACAGACATGACCGGGGACAGACATGACCAGGGAAAGACATGACCAGGGACAGACATGACAAGGGACAGACATGACCAGGGACAGACATGACCAGGGACAGACATAACGGGGGACAGACATGACGGGGGACAGATATGACCAGGGACAGACATAACGGGGGAATAGACATGACCAGGGACAGATATGACCAGGGACAGACATAACGGGGGACAGACATGACCAGGGACAGACATGACCAGGGACAGACATAACGGGGGACAGACATGACCAGGGACAGATATGACCAGGGACAGACATGACCAGGGACAGACATGACCAGGGACAGACATGACCAGGGACAGACATGACCAGGGACAGACATGACAAGGGACAGACATGACCAGGGACAGACATGACCAGGGACATACATAACCACGACAGACATAACGGGGACAGACATTACTCGTTCCACTTGTTAACATCCGGCTTCAATATTTTTAATAATTATCTAAACCCAAGTAGAGAAGAGCCGAGTTTATTAAATCCCCTATATTAACTTCACTAAGATGTGCGTCTGTCGTGGTGCCCCGGAAAAGCAAAATTAAAAAATGACCTATTTCCCGTGATCTTATCGAGCTGAAATGTTGCACATAGACTTTTGTCATCCAATAATGCTTTCTATCAAGATCTCGTGTCTATAGAATGTGCCGTTATTAAATTAATAAATTTTAAGATTATCTCTATGTAGCATGTATTTTATGCTGGTCTGTCGCGCGGTGCATATTATATTGAGCATAATCAATACTTTTAGTTATGTCTCATATATACAGGGATTGATAGTCAAAAGCTTTGCGGGTTGTAAAATTTTAAGTTCTTATTACTTCAACAAAAACTCAGAAGAACGGGCTATATCCCGTTCAGCCCCACCCCCCTTAATCCGCCATAGAATTAGTCCTACGACGGCCCACGACTGTTGGCGTTGGAGAAACGAACGCTTTGCCGGTACAAACCAGGAATAACCAAACACATTAAGAAATAGGGGTGTGGCGGACTTTGGTTCCGGCTCCGGCAAATCCAGAATCTGGCCATTTTTACAAATCCGGCTCTAAGTCCAGCCGGATTTCACTGCATAATTCCGCCAAATCCGTCTCCGGTAAGATTTAACAATTTTGAATCCGGTTCAATCCAATAAAGAACTGTAATTTTAAAAAATGCAGGACTCAACATCAACGATGGATAATCGTAGGCCACCGTTGTCTCCTGAAAAGAAATGGGCGTCTGTTATGTACAAAATAAGATAAGATTGCGGGGGCGGGGGGCCTCTACGTTGCGCGATTTGCAGAGTGGGGGCATATTTAACTAGGAACTATAATTCTCAGAAGTTTTTTTCAATGCAAACCTTAGCAGCTGTGGCAACGTGAGATTTGGATAGAATTCAGTAGTTTGAATGACCAGAGATAGAATTCAGTAGTTTGAATGACCAGAGATAGAATTCAGTAGTTTGAATGACCAGAGTTTCATCGCTGTCTTTAATTGTAGAGACACAAGGAAGATCTTTGATATAGTGCAATTTACATGTAAGATCTTTGATATAGTGCAATTTACATGTAAGTTCTTTGATATATTGCAATTTACATGTAAGATCTTTGATATGGTGCAATTTACATGTAAGATCTTTGATATATTGCAATTTACATGTAAGATCTTTGATATATCGCAATTTACATGTAAGATCTTTGATCTTTGATATATTGCAATTTACATGTAAGATCTTCGATATATTGCAATTTACATGTAAGATCTTTGATATATTGCAATTTACATGTAAGATCTTTGATATATCGCAATTTACAAGTGAGATTTTTAATATCGTGCAAGTTACATTTATAAGCTACAAGGAAGATGAATGCAAGAGTAAAGCAGCAATCAATGTCAGATGCACGCTCAAGTGAATTGTTTTTACTTTTTTGTTTAAAGCTTTAATAAGCTCTTTGGCAGCTGTGTGTACAGCGTACATGCTAATTCCTTAAAAGCGCTACGTACAGGATCAGCGTTACGTTAAAATCAATGTATTTGTTTCACTGTGTTTGAAATGTGCATACGATTGTTGCTTGTGATGTGTAATACGAATAACTACGATTAAAAGCTCTAATTGATAAAGGTAAAAAAAAAAAAAAAAAAAAAAAACTTGTGAAATCAAACAGATCGTGATTCAGCAGGCTGCTGGGTGATTGGGTAAAATTATCGCCATTAAATCTCTACGTTTAGGAACAAGACGTGGGCAACATTAATTTATTCTCTCTTAAGATCTCATCTGTCAATAACAACATGTTCTTTTTTTTTTTTTTTTCGGGAATGGGAGGAGGTGGTAGTTGTTGCCGTTATTTAATCTTGGAATTTTTTATCATTATTAATAACATATGAATTAGGAACTTTTCCATGCGAGTCCTATCTTTAACCTTAATTATCTGCCCATGCTCGCTGTGGGTTTTTGGCACATCGCGCGCGCATGTCCCCATGGTATTCCTATCTATCATCTCAAACAGAGGCGCTTATTGTAGCGGAGCTTCCCAATTTCAAAAGATAACGTCATATTAACTCCAGAATTTTCATTCGTTTTTTTAAAAAGTTTTTTTTAAATTTTTGTAATATTTCATTCCCCCCCTCCACCACCTAATCATTTGTTTGGCTCCATCCTCTCCATCCAATTAGACGCGAGCGGCCAAACGACATGTCCTCGATATTTACCCGGACGTTTGGGTCAGGATGACCCGTGTTGGCATGACCGTGACGGGAGATTGCGTGCCGTTCACAGGCATGGGCGTTGTGTCCACACAGCCCGCCCTGTGGTGCACGGCGTTACGACTGGCTCAGACCACGTGAGGGTTCCAGGGAATCTTTCAAAAACACCCAGGCTTATTATTTTAAATATTTTTTTTTTAAATATGAAAGTTTCCATAGACTAGAGTTAGGTGGCAGTGCTTCGTCAAAATCGAGGGCTTAAGCTGATTCTACACCTGTTGGGAACATCGGTGGGTTAGGGGGAACTTGACGCCTATTGGGCACGTCGGAATTTATTGTTAACATCGACACCATTTGGGAACATTTGCCCTTATTTGGGGAAAAAAACGGCTCGTACGGGGAACATCGAAACCCACTGGGAACATCTTAACCAATCTGTGAACATTGACACCCACTGGGAACATCTTAACCAATCAAGGAAAATCGACACCCAACGACAACATCGACCCCAATCAGGGAACATCTGCAACAATCAGGGAACATCGACACCCACTAGGAACAGTGACACCAATCAGGGAACATCGGCAACAATCAAGAAAAATTGACACCCCCTGGGAACAGTGACACCAATCAGGGAACATCGACACCCACTAGGAACAGTGACACCAATCAGGGAACATCGACACCCACCAGGAACAGCGGCAACCACAGGGAATATCGAAATCCAACCAGGCAGCCGTCCTCAGCCAACAAACAAAGAAATTAATTTAAAATTTGAGACAAAACGACTTAGAAGCGATGTGAAATATGAATAGAAATAATCTAGAAAAGAAAAAGACGTAATTACTTCTACGCTGTACGATAACTGACCTTCTACTTAGACCGGATGTGGTCCGCCCACCTCTTTAAAAAAAAGAAAATCGTACTCAAAAACAAACTTGATACTAAGTACTAACCCGACACCAACTAACTCAATTCTAAATCAGCGCTGACTCAAAAAATACTTTATCTGTTTGAATCCAGTAAATACAGTAACCGCTCACTACTTCGCGTTTCCATTATCACGGATTCGCTACTTCGCGGGTTTTTTCAATATATAAATATTACAGATTTCCATCCAAGTTTTCGTCTTCTCCTTCCATGGTAGGCACAAAAAATAGTGTCGCTTTTTATTTTAATAATTATTTGACTCTCTATTTGTAAGTTTTGTTTCAGATATAAAAAAAAAACTTTATTTTTTGTCATACGTATGTGCGTATTGTAAAGTTTCTCTCTCTCTCTCTTTCTCTCTATCTATAAATATCTCTCTCTCTCTCTCTCTCCTTACTTAAATTATTTCATTTAAATAATAATTTATTTGTTTAGTTTGTAAATTCTTTTTTGAAAACGATTTTTTTACATATGTATGTTTGTATTGTACATGTATTGCCACAGTAATTAACTTGTTGCATGTAAATACTTGCTTAATTCTCTAGTGTTACAGGTGTATTTATGTACAACAGTGAACTGTAATAGTGTACTGTACAACCTAACACGTGTTACCATCATTCTATAATTATTAACATAGTAAAGGATTGGTTATAAACATTACAGGGATGGTTGTAAACAGCCAATAAACAATTTAATAAGTTAAAAATTATAGTTTTGTCCTACTTTGCGGATTTTCGCATATCACGGGTGGTCTCGGTCCCTATCTACCGTGATATTCGAGGGAATACTTCTCGATATCTCGGTATTAGCCTGGTTCTATTTCCCTACCAACTCGGTACTACGCATGCGCCAGAAGCCCATTAGTACCATTCCGTTTAATTGACAGTTAAAAATTCTCAACAAACTTGGTTGTAAACAAAATAATAATAGTAATAATAACGGCAAGGACATGTTTTAAAACAATCCACCCACGACTTTTAGTTGTGATTATAACTCTGGTATTAAAAAAACAAAAAACATTATAATTATCGTCCAGTAATTTCCAATAAGAAGAATGGACGGTCTTCTGCGTCACGAGCTCTCCGTGACATGGGGGTGTCATTACACACCATGCCGTCGTGATATACAGATACGATTACATGGGTCATTGCAAGTTTTAAAATAGTATCTGACTTCAAGTGACATACGATGGTGGGTGTTAGCAGTGGCGTAGCAAGGTTGTTTCAAGTAGGGGGGGCACATATTTCCCTGGATGTCGAGGTGCCGGGGAGGCCATTAGAAGCTTATAAAGTCCCATTTTATCAACTAAACTAGGCACTAGGGTACATATAATTAAAGGGCGTTTGGTGGGGGGGATTTCCTAGTATGTCCTCGGGGGG
>MUZC01000267.1:272619-296473 GCA_002072015.1 Radix auricularia | reverse complement strand
TCAATTAATGGTTGCCCTATTCCCTTTCAATTAATGGTTGCCCTATTCCCTATCAATTAATGGTTGGCCTATTCCCTATCAATTAATGGTTGGCCTATTCCCTTTCTAATAATGGTCACGGGACGATGATGATGATGATGATGAAAGAATGCATTACTTTTAATTATCATAAGCGGTTCGTTATTTCATAATAATAAGTCTTCACAACTTTATTTCAGTTAACTCGGCTAGCAGAAAAATAGCAAAATTTCCTTTTTTTCTCTGTTCCGATGCGGATAAAAACGATGTGTACGAAACGTTTTTCTTTACTTGATTTTTATTTTACTTTTTTAGACATTTGAAATTGCTTAATCATTTTTAACCTTCGTGTTTTATCGATGCGGGGCCCAAGGCTTTGCCACTTAATTATCGGCAATACACAAATGTTATGCCGTGAACATCATATACAAATATTAAAGCTCACTATTATTGAGATTTGTTGATAGAGAATTATAGGAAAATGTTGTAAGCAAATGTATTACTTTATTTCAATTTTTCACTATAATTAACCAGGGTAAATGGAAAAGAGGCCGTCCAAGAAACACTTGGCGCCGAGAATTGGAGGCAGACATCAAGAGAATTGGCCATGAAAGGAAGATCCTGGAGAAACTGGCCCAAGATAGAGATGCCTGGAGGTCTCTTGTAGGTGGCCTAAGTCCTAGGAGGAAGTGCAGACGCCGACGATGATCGGTAGATGTCCCTCATGGGCGAGAAGGCTCCACAATTAACCTTTTTTAACAGAAAATGATAAGTGGTAGAATTGAAACTTGGTCTTCAGGTAAGCACGCTAGCATTCACAGGTGCATTTTATATCAATCAGCAAATAGTGATGCAGGAAAATAAAGCTATTTATAATCATACAATGTCAGTTAAGAAATAAAATAATTACGAGTTATGCACATGAACAAATTGGAATAATTTATTGATTAGTATTCCCTTTGAATGGCGGATTCAGTTGTTGTTGTTTTTTTTTTTGTCAATATAGGCATGTTGTACGCAAAGTGAACTTCAGCTCTATCTGGCCACTGGAAGTTTTTGACATATAGGCATAGACTAACGGTTGGACGAACCTGGAAAGCTAATTAAATGCGGGTCAATAGAATATTCCTGCGTTTACAATATAAACCCCTTTTGAAATTATTTCTATATTTTTTTAAGTTTAGAAGATTGGATTTTATCTTATTGTTCCTGATTGGACATTTTTTGGTCCCCCGCTCTCATTGCACACTGTCACGCGCTATCAGTCGCTGCTTCTCCCTTGGTGCGCTTGATGACGCACGTACCAAACCGCCATAACAGAACAAGGAGATGACAAACGTGAGGAATCTGATTATTAATACACAAATGGTTCAAGGAAGTGGTGACCCAAAAAATTGAAAGTGAAATATTTAACATGTGCAGGAAATTGAAAAATTTGAAGTAATTAATCTCCGATTTTAAAAAAGTAAAGGAATATTATTGTAAAAGCATTTCAAAGTGGGGTTACTCAAAGATAACTAAACGTTTCATTGCTAAGGGAGTTAAGAGGAGGTAAGCTCACAACACACATTCTCAGCCCAGTTAATGAGGTTCGCGAAGGAAGATACAGGTCACTCAGGTGTAATTGGATCATGCTAGATTGTATTATCGTGGGACGGGTATAAACCAATACAGTATAGTCATTGTTGAAAATGATGAACTGAGATATGAGTCACCCACTGTTTGCAGGTCGTTGTTGGTCCACCGATCACGAGAGTTAATGGTTGTTTTTTTTAATTTTATTTGGGGTTAAGATTTAACGATTTGTTTCAATCGGGTCAAAATTGTGATTACATACATTAGACGTTTTAGACAATCGAAGGGGGGATCAGGGCCGGCCTAAGTAAATTGGAGGCCCTAGACCCTAGGCGAAGTGAATTTGGTGGCCCTAAATGTAATAGAAAAATTAAAATTAAAATAAATATGGACAGATTCTTGTGCGAGTCCGCCACCAATGATGAGACTAATTGGAAGCCCTAAGCGGCTGCCTATTTTGCCTATACCTAAAGCCAGGGAATGGGTCGAAAAGAAGACTCAGTATACAGTAATACAACTACACAAAATGTTACAAACCCTACAACCCTGGAGTGTGGAGTTTGTCAATCATACAAAGGTTTTTCAACTATAATACGTATACCAATGTGGACTATACAGAATGCCTGGATCACAATCATGATTCTTAAAAATTTGATAATTTATATCGTGCAATACCCCAGCAAACACCTGGGCTCACAGCGCTTTACATGAAACTAGTATCACACATAATTATCAATGCATTCAATGTAAAACATTCATATTCTTAATACAACATTATGACATTACGGTGCATATAAGCTAAGTTTATCATTTAAAGAAATGTTTGGTTTTTGTTTAGTTAATTATAAAATCAAAGTTTAAACAAATGTGTTTATAGTAGAGTCTTGAAGGCCTAAGTGAAACACCGCGAATGTGTAATAGGGATAAGGAATAGTCCAATGTTTGGGGCACAAAGGAAAAAGACCGTGCACCAAATATTTTAGTGCGAGTCTTAGGAACAGAGAGAATAGGTCTGTCTGTATAAGAGCGTCTATAGCTGACGAGTGAATGAGTAAAAAAAAGAAAAAAGAAGAGAAGTTAGGTAAGATATAGATATAAAGGGAATGAGTCAGAAAAGAAGATGTGACAGAGAATATACATTTCGTAATAAATTCGTGCTTATAATGTCATCGATAGGCCGATAAACGGCACTGAGGGCCGGCCTTAGAACACTGCAACCTATGCGGCCGCAAAGGGCCCCGAACTTTCATAGGCCCCGCCTATCTTAATTTTAATGTATTATCCTTATCCCTACCCAGACTGGGCCCCGCACAATCCGTTTGCAAGCCTGACCTGATGGCAGTGATATTCACTTGGTGAGGAGGTTTGTTAACGGTAGTCTTGCAGTGAGTAGTAGAAAAATGAGAGTTCACTAATTACAGAACAGGGCCGCTTCTTATCTAAGAACGACGAGGAATAATGCGACGTCATTTGACCAATGTCCAGCCAGGTAACGCATGCTGCTATAGAAAAGTGGGCCCTACCTGCACTAGTTTCAAGGGTCAGGGGAAAATGGGTGGAAACCATTAATCTGGAATGTTCCAGGCTGTTCCCGAAATATTGACAGCACCTGTCGGAGGTTAGAGAGTTCAGGGTGGATGTTTGCTCAATATGACGTCATCTACTTCATGGCAAGAGGGCGATGAACCAGACGCATCAATTGGCGCTTTAATTTCTCGTCTAGACTGTCCCGATATAGTGTGGCAACAAGCAAACAAAGATGTCAATTATATTTTTTTAAAGTAACTGAATTAACTATAAATAAAACCAATAAAGCCGCCCATATTTTTAGTCAGCTTCTTAAAGTGATCGTCTTCCCGCCTGGATTAAAACAGAACTGTTGGTGAGCTCATCCCAACAGATCGGTCTTTAATGGTTGGAACAAGATGGCGGGGACGGGGACTGACAGCTGAGGTGGCGGGGACTGAAAGATGAAGTGGTGGGGACTGATTGTTGAAGTTGTGGGGACTGAGAGATGAAGTGGTGGGGACTGATTGTTGAAGTTGTGGGGACTGAGAGATGAAGTGGTGGGGACTGAAAGATGAAGTGGTGGGGACTGATTGTTGAAGTTGTGGGGACTGAGAGATGAAGTGGTGGGGACTGAGAGATGAAGTGGTGGGGACTGAGAGATGAAGTGGTGGGGACTGAGAGATGAAGTGGTGGGGACTGATAGATGAAGTGGTGGGGACTGAGAGATGAAGTGGTGGGGACTGATTGTTGAAGTGGTGGGGACTGAGAGATGAAGTGGTGGGGACTGAGAGATGAAGTGGTGGGGACTGATTGTTGAAGTGGTGAGGACTGACAGATGAAGTGGTGGGGACTGAGAGATGAAGTGGTGGGGACTGAGAGATGAAGTGGTGGGAACTGACAGATGAAGTGACGGGAACTGACAGATGAATTGGCGGGAACTGACAGATGAAGTGGCGGGAACTGACAGATGAAGTGGCGGGAACTGACAGATGAAGTGGCGGGAACTGACAGATGAAGTGGTGGGGCCTGACATATGAAGTACCGGGGACTGACGGTTGAGCTATTGTCTGAGAAATGAAAGTTAATTTGTTCTAAGGCAAGACATGAATTTAAATTTAAAGAAAAATATAAGCAAACAAAACTTCAATCTTCGATGACGTGTATGTGCAGTGATGCACCACAGGCTCGCGAGACGGAAGGATGCCGCCATCATCACGTCTGCATAGATCAATCTTTTAAATGTCTACATTTTTTAAAGTCTTTATTACTGGCAACACAGACGATGGACCACTTTGGAAAATGAAGGATTTGAATGTCATCGTAATTAGGACAATCATTTTACAAGCTTGGGGGGGGGGGTATAATCCTGGAACGCATGAGAAATTCATGTTGAGTCAAACATACATAACAAGCAATACTTGAGTTTGTTTTAAATATTCTACAACGTGAAGGATAATAAAGTTAAACTGCAAGGTCGATGAATAATGTTCCTTCTAAGGTTCTTTGGCCCGTGTGCAAAACATCAATAATTTGTGTGCAAAATTGCATGGAATCCATTTTTTTTC
Source organism: Radix auricularia (assembly GCA_002072015.1). NCBI lineage: Eukaryota > Metazoa > Mollusca > Gastropoda > Lymnaeidae > Radix > Radix auricularia. Next base: position 291,806 of record MUZC01000267.1, on the reverse strand, counting down.
AACATTTTACCACACAGACGCAAATAAAATACATCATCCTTGTCAAAATTAGCTGCGCGGTCATTCTAAATTGCTCCGCGGCGTCGGTCACATATTTGCGCTTCCGCACAGCCGCGCAACTTAAAGGAAACATTGGCGTTGAATTATATTAGTAGATGCATCAAGGGTCTTCGAAAAGTAGTCCAAATGGGAATTAACATAACGCGTTCGTGATCTTCTGTTGTTACGGAAGCAGTGTTATAGAGTTAAGCTTAATACGAAACTCAAATATTTTTTTTCTTGTTTCTAATCCATAAGAGGGGCGCGGTGGTCTAAGTTATAGCGAGCTGGACTACCGAACCGCAGCAAGAACCCGTGTCGCGGGTTTGAAACCGCGGATCTGGCAAGGCCCCCCGGGGCATTGTGCTAACCACACAATCCCATGCTCTTTAGTGGTCAATGAAACTTGTGAACGCTACTTCACTTGCTCCCATGGACCTTCATGGTCTGTAAGGGATAACATTTAACACAATCCATAAGAAAGTAAATGGGCCACAAGGACAATTTCAGTTTCATTATAGCTACAGCAGTCCAGTAACCATCGTCTAGTTACTCAATATTCTTCACGTGGAAGAAACATCAGCAGCCCCGAGACTAGTGCTCTTCATGGGTCTTCCCGGAAGACCCCCTCAGCTATCCTACCCCCTCCAACCAAAGGGAGCAAACGGGTGAGAGGGGACAACCCCCCTACCCCGGAACGGTCGCTTCTGAAGCGGTCACCTGGGCGTCCAGGACATAAAGTCGAAAATACCTCCCACTAAAAGTAACCTAACAAGGAGGGGTGGACTTTCCTTACTTCGACTCGCTACCACTTAGGCACCACCCCGGTAAAATATACGAGTCTTTATTGTTAGGACTGCTACCAAGCGGAGGATCATCAATGATCTACCTGGGGTTTAACCCCCACGGGAAGGTTTCCTCAGAGTTTGCGTATGCTGCGTTCTTCTTTTGCTAATCCGTACTGGCGCTCCAGGCCCTAAACCGGCACCGCTCAATGGAAACGGTCTGTTTGGAATAACCCGACCCTCAACGGGTACTTTGGTTTTCATCATCGCCATTGCATATGATGCTCTGCCTAAGATCCGTACAACGACTGTAATCATATGTGACTAGCTCCTTCGTCTAGTCACTATATTGTAAAGTCTTGTACAATCGTAGTATAAAACGAAATAAATCTACTGGTCTAGACATGTGGCTTTTAAACAACTAAGCTAATTCACTTTGATTCTATGTAAGCTTCGCTACGTCACTCATTTACGACGACAATAGAAATTATATCAGGATTATTAAGGCGATTTTTCTATTGACTTGATTGAAGAGCATTTCTGATTATTAACTTAGATTCATCCATTGTAACTGAGAGCACTATTGAAAATAATCAATACAGAATTGTCTTGTCTTACTTATTCAGACGCTCCGTTTATGCAGATGATTATTGCGTCCACGGACCACGCCGTCTGTTGGCAAGTGACGCAGCGTTCACAGGCCACGACTTTGAGGGTTCCACACTATTCACAGCGCCCTTTGTTTCCCTGTCTATTGTTAGATACCCATTGGGAACTGGGTGGACTAGGGAACAACCTTGAACCCGGGAACAAATCTCCGCCTTCATGCAGATTTGAACATCTTTAGGCCAGCCGAGCGTGCGACGCGACCAACGTGCCCCAGAATTTAATCACCTTGAAGTCACCTTGAAGTAACCTTGAATTCACCAGGTCAACGATCGAAGTGTATCATGGACATGGAGTATGGAGTACACAGAGGCGTCAGTGGGGTTGGTGTCACCCCCTCACAACTTACCGGTACCTCCTCCGAGTCTGTCAGCGCCAAAGAATGGGAGCATACATAATTTTATACTCTGGTGTCACCCCTTGTGATGGTGTCACCCCTTGTGATGGTGTCACCCCTAGTGATGGTGTCACCCCTTGTGATGGTGTCACCCCTTGTGATGGTGTCACCCCTTGTGATGGTGTCGACCCTTGTGATGGTGTCACCCCTTGTGATGGTGTCACCCCTAGTGATGTGTCACCCCTTGTGATGGTGTCACCCCTAGTGATGGTATCAGCCCTTGTGATGGCGTCACCCCTAGTGATGGTGTCACCCCTTGTGATGGTGTCACCCCTTGTGATGGTGTCACCCCTAGTGATGGTGTCACCCCTTGTGATGGTGTCACCCCTTGTGATGGTGTCACCCCTAGTGATGGTATCACCCCTTGTGATGGTGTCACCCCTAGTGATGGTGTCACCCCTTGTGATGGCGTCGCCCAGTGCAGTCCACATCCTTCGCACCCACCTAATGAAGCCTCTGGGAAAAAATGAAATAAAAACCAACGATCTAACAATATTTTTATTTTTGCAGCGGCCTGATGGACTGACCAGATTGGTTGGAAACATTGACCAGCCAGAAGGGTTGGAAACATAGACCGGCCAGAAGGGTTGGAAACATAGACCGGCCAGAAGGGTTGGAAACATAGACCGGCCAGAAGGGTTGGAAACATAGACCGGCCAGGTGGGTTGGAAACATAGACCGGCCAGAAGGGTTGGAAACATAGACCGGCCAGAAGGGTTGGAAACATAGACCGGGCAGGTGGGTTGGAAACATAGACCGGCCAGAAGGGTTGGAAACATAGACCGGGCAGGTGGGTTGGAAACATAGAACGGCCAGATGGGTTGGAAACATAGAACTGCCAGATAGATCGGATATAAAACCTGTCAGGTATGTCTCATATTTAGACCTCTCAGATAGTTCGGATGTATAGACCTTACAGATTGGTCGGATATGTAGCCTGTCAGATAGGTCGGATATATAGACCTGCCCAACAAACGGCGAAAGTTTTGGTTAAAAATTTGTGTCATAAGCCACAAAAGAACACACCAAGTTGTTACAGTTCACAGCTATGGTGAAGAGGATGGTCTCCCTCGTGAAGAGGATGGTCTCCCTCGTGAAGAGGATGGTCTCCCTCGTGAAGAGGATGGTCTCCCTCTTGAAGAGGATGGTCTCCTTTCGTGAAGAGGATGGTCTCCCTCGTGAAGAGGATGGTCTCCCTCGTGAAGAGGATGGTCTCCCTCGTTAAGAGGATGGTCTCCCTCGTGAAGAGGATGGTCTCCCTCGCTCACAACGGACAAACAACGTTCAAGTGATCTAGATAAAAGCTTACAAACGTATTCAAAATAGATCCCCCCTTTGCATTAGTTTTGCTTTACATTTATTTCAGATTATTCATAACGTTACCGGCATTTGATTAGTGGAAATATATTTGGATGCAAAAAACAATGTATTCATGAAAAGAGTCATTTAAATTTGAAGGAAGATGAGAAAAATAACTTGTTTTATGTCCGTGTCACTATTATAATTTAAGTACCGTATTTACTCTTTCTATTGCCGTTCGTTCATAAGGCGACCCGCCCTTCCCTACTTTTCCTCCTAGATTTGTCAAAAAAAAGGTCAGTTTTAGAACGAGTATGTAAGGTATATTCTTGATCATGCCAACTAACCCACTAGTGTTTAAAAGCGTAGCGATATTAGTGTCCAACAAAGTGACTTTAATTTTATAACTTAGATTTATATTTTCTTGCAATCGCAGCACAAAACATTAAAATAAGAACATGTATGAGGATTTCATATATAATTTTTACACATGTATTATGGTCTATATGGGCTAATGAGAGCTTTATTTTATTTTATTTTTAAAGAAACCCTAAGGGGTTGCATATATGCGAACCAATCCCTTTATGGGATCACTGGGGTTCCTTCTCTGTACGCTGGATTTTCTTTGTAGGCGTCAACATGCCCGAAGCATTAAATACAAATAAATAAGCGATGACATGACATTTAATAATGTTTATTTTTCCTAGCATCGATTCTTGCCCTTTAATATGTATTATATGAAACAGATTCGGCAAGTCATTTTGAGTGTACAGAACGGGTTTATGTCACCAATTAAAAAAACAACATGGGAACCCTCAGCCTAGATGGATAATGACTCATCAATGTTCCCCCATCTCGCCAGGCTATACCCAGCACGACACGACATATTTTTAAAATCATATTTTTTCCCTCCTCTGGAAGAATAGCTGAGATCAGCTCTATATTTAGAATTCACCCTGTCTTCTTCCGGTTTCCCAACCCTATGGGGTACGACCGCGAAGGAAAAAAAAGTAACAATATATTTCTTCTCTGAGAGAATAGAGTAAATGGGTTTGGTTCATAGTTCATATGATCTGTGTTCAACGTTTGGTTCATAGTTCATATGATTTGTGTTCACCGTTTGGTTCATAGTTCATATGATCTGGGAATTCTGTGTTCAACGTTTGGTTCATAGTTCATATGATCTGTGTTCACGGTTTGGTTCATAGTTCATATGATCTGGGAATTCTGTGTTCACCGTTTGGTTCATGATCTGGGAATTCTGTGTTCACCGTTTGGTTCATAGTTCATATGATCTGTGTTCACCGTTTGGTTCATAGTTCATATGATCTGTGTTCACTGTGGTTTGGGTAGGCTGAACATAATAACATGAATTTGAGTCTAGAAATAATTTAAAGGCATATTTGTTTTTAATGAATACAATTATATTTGTAATTATCACAGTTCAACCGACTGAAACTGTCATTGAATATAGATTTTTTAAAAAGCAACAAAAAAACATGACATCGGAACTATAACACTAAGATAATGTGGGGAGGCATTGTTGGGGAATTTGAGCCTTACAACTTACAACTTACAACTTACAACTTACAACTTACAACTTACAACTTACAACTTACAACTTACAACTTACAACTTACAACTCTTACAACTTACAACTTACAACTTACAACTTACAACTTACAACTTACAACTTACAACTTACAACTTACAACTTTGTCAACGTAACTTTAAAAACAATAATGAGTCAAAGTTTTTCTACCGTTCGTTATTTTTATTAAAAAATTTAATGGTGGAGATACATCCTTTTGATTTCATTCACTTTTTTTTTCTACGATTGTTCTCAGAGTTTATTTCCTGTACCCTCGAAAAAAAAGGGTATGGTGGTGATGAAAAAAAGGATGGGGGGCTAATGGCGTCAATAGTTCAAGGCTTTCTTTACCAAAACATTAATCACGTTATTTTAACAGCTAATTTGACGAGGGCGAGCATTATTTTATTCCTCGTAGAATTCTAATGTATAAATTTTATAGCAGATCTAAGTAAAATAAATCAAGTCATTTTAGGACGATGATCTTTTAGACTAGATTTTTTTTGATTGAGTCAAACTTGCAAATATAATTCACCCATTTAAGACAAACTGGTAACATATCATACTAGTAACATCTCATACTGGTAACATCTCCTACCGTTAATATCTCCTACTGGTAACATCTCCTAATGGTAATATCTCCTAATGGTAATATCTCCTACTGTAACATCTCCTACTGGTAACATCTCCAAATGGTAACATCTCCTACTGGTAATATCTCCTACCGGTAACATCTCATACTGGTAACATCTCCTACTGGTAACATCTCATACTGGTAACATCTCGTATTGGTAACATCTCCTACTGGTAACATCTCCTACTGGTAACATCTCATACTGGTAACATCTCATACTGGTAACATCTCCTACTGGTAACATATCATACTGGTAACATCTCCTACTGGTAACATCTCCTACTGGTAACATCTCCTACTGGTAGCATCTCCTGTTGGTAACATCTCCTGCTGGTAACCTATCCCACTGGTAACATCTCCTGCTGGTAACATCTCCTACTGGTAACATCCCCTACTGGTAACATCTCCTGCTGGTAACATCTCCCACTGGTAACATCCCCTACTGGTAACATCTCCTACTGGTAACATCTCCTACTGGTAGCATCTCCTATTGGTAGCATCTCCTGTTGGTAACATCTCCTACTGGTAACATATCCCACTGGTAACATCTCCTACTGGTAACATCTCCAACTGGTAACATCCCCTACTGGTAACATCTCATACTGGTAACATCTCATACTGGTAACATCTCCTACTGGTAACATCTCCTACTGGTAGCATCTCCTGCTGGTAACATCTCCTACTGGTAACATCTCATACTGGTAACATCTCATACTGGTAACATCTCCTACTGGTAACATCTCCTACTGGTAGCATCTCCTGTTGGTAACATCTCCTACTGGTAACCTATCCCACTGGTAACATCTCCTGCTGGTAACATCTCCTACTGGTAACATCCCCTACTGGTAACATCTCCTGCTGGTAACATCTCCTACTGGTTACATCTCCTACTGGTAACATCTCCTACAGGTAACATCCCCTACTGGTAATATCTCCTACTGGTAACATCTCCTACTGGTAACATCTCCTACAGGTAACATCCTCTACTGGTAACATCTCCTACTGGTAACATCTCCTATTGGTAACATCTCCTACTGGTAACATCTCCTATTGGTAACATCCCCTACTGGTAACATCTACTGGTAATATCTCCTATTGGTAACATCTCCTACTGGTGACATCTCCTACTGGTAACATCTCCTATTGGTAACATCTCCTACTGGTAACATCTCCTACTGGTAACATCTCCTACTGGTAACATCTCCTATTGGTAAAATCTCCTACTGGTAACATCTCCTACTGGTAACATCTTCTACTGGTAACATCCCCTGCTGGTAACATCTCCAACTGGTAACATCTCCTATTGGTAACATCTCCTACTGGTAGCATCTCCTATTGGTAACATCTCCTACTGGTAACATCTACTGGTAATATCTCCTATTGGTAACATCTCCTACTGGTAACATCTCCTACTGGTAACATCTCCTATTGGTAACATCTCCTACTGGTAACATCTCCTACTGGTAACATCTCCTGTAGGTAACATCTCCTACTGGTAACATCTCCTACTGGTAGCATCTCCTACTGGTAACATCTCCTATTGGTAACATCCCCTACTGGTAACATCTCCTACTGGTAACATCCCCTACTGGTAACATCTCCTACTGGTAACATCCCCTATTGGTAACATCCCCTACTGGTAACATCTCCTACTGGTAACATCCCCTATTGGTAACATTTCCTACTGGTAACATCTCCTACTGGTAACATCTCCTATTAGTAACATATCCTACTGGTAACATCTCCTACTGGTAACATCTCCTACTGGTAACATCTCCTACTGGTAACATCTCCTACTGGTAACATCTCCTACTGGTAACATCTCCTACAGGTAACATCCCCTGCTGGTAACATCCCTTGCTGGTAACATCCCCTGCTGGTAACATCTCCTACTGGTAACATCTACTGGTAACATCTCCTACTGGTAACATCTCCTATTGGTAACATCTCCTACTGGTAACATCTCCTACTGGTAACATCTTCTACTGGTAGCATCTCCTACTGGTAACATCTCCTACTGGTAACATCTCCTATTGGTAACATCTCCTACTGGTAACATCTCCTACTGGTAACATCTCCTACTGGTAGCATCTCCTACTGGTAACATCTCCTACTGGTAACATCTCCTACTGGAAACATCTCCTATTGGTAACATCTCCTACTGGTAACATCTCCTACTGGTAACATCTCATACTTGTAACATCTCCTATTGGTAACATCTCCTATTGGTAACATCTCCTACTGGTAACATCTCCTACTGGTAACATCTCCTATTGGTAACATCTCCTACTGGTAACATCTCCTATTGGTAACATCTCCTGCTGGAAACATCTCCTATTGGTAACATCTCCTACTGGTAACATCTCCTACTGGTAACATCTCCTATTGGTAACATCTCCTACTGGTAACATCTCCTACTGGTAACATCTCATACTGGTAACATCTCCTATTGGTAACATCTCCTACTGGTAACATCTCCTACTGGTAACATCTCATACTGGTAACATCTCCTATTTGTAACATCTCCTACTGGTAACATCTCCTACTGGAAACATCTCCTATTGGTAACATCTCCTACTGGTAACATCTCCTACTGGTAACATCTCCTATTGGTAACATCTCCTATTGGTAACATCTCCTATTGGTAACATCTCCTACTGGTAACATCTACTGGTAATATCTCCTATTGGTAACATCTCCTGCTGGTAACATCTCCTACTGGTAACATCTCCTATTGGTAACATCTCCTACTGGTAACATCACCTACTGGTAACATCTCCTACTGGTAACATCTCCTATTGGTAACATCTCCTACAGGTAACATCCCCTACTGGTAATATCTCCTACTGGTAACATCTCCTACTGGTTACATCTCCTACTGGTAACATCTCCTACAGGTAACATCCCCTACTGGTAACATCTCCTACTGGTAACATCCCCTACTGGTAACATCTCCTACTGTTAACATCCCCTATTGGTAACATTTCCTACTGGTAACATCTCCTACTGGTAACATCTGCTATTGGTAATATCTCCTACTGGTAACATCTCCTATTGGTAACATCTCCTACTGGTAACATCTTCTACTGGTAACATCTCCAATTGGTAACATCTCCTACTGGTAACATCTCCTATTGGTAACATCTCCTACTGGTAACATCTCCTACTGTTAACATCTACTGGTAATATCTCCTATTGGTAACATCTCCTACTGGTAACATCTCCTACTGGTAACATCTCCTATTGGTAACATCTCCTACTGGTAACATCTCCTATATGTAACTTCTCCTACTGGTAACATCTCATACTGGTAACATCTCCTACTGGTAACATCTCCTACTGGTAACATCTCCTATTGGTAACATCTCATACAGATCTCATTTTCAGCTGATTTCTAACGTCTTAGGATGGCATTTTGAACAGCATTAAAATTTGGCATGATAGATAACATCCAAGTTTGTATTTTAAACAAAAATGAAATTTGGCATTTTTACCACCTGCAGAAGATGGTATTTTTACCATCTGCAAATGATGGTATTTCAACCAACATCCGTAATAGCCGTCATTTTTATCGAAAGTTTTCAAAGTCTAATCTCTTGGTAAAACTGTGTTTTTGTTACGTTCTTTTATTTACTCCCCATACCTATGAAAAATTTCAAAGTCTAATCTCTAAACTCTTGGTAAAACTGTGTGTTCTTTATGTTCTTTTATTAACTCTCCAGACCCATGTTCTATCATCTCGTCTGGTGTCTTTGAAAATGTTTGATTCTTTTGCATGATATTTTTTATATTCATTTCTTAGATGTGGAAAACCTTTAAATTTTAACCAGTGCAGATCCCCATCGCGTTGACAAAAATAACACCATAAGACTAAAGCGGATTGGGAACCCCTGTGTCAGAATGTCATGGTGACAGTGTCAGATCGACCGGTAGGACCTGCCAGCACGGAGTGCAATTATTCAATCATCAGTTCCTGCTCAGGTATATCGCTCTGTATGTCATATGAGCTATTACTCCACAGATATGCTCCCATTCTTAATGTAGTATTTTTCAGTGAGATGATTAACTGCTCAATCTGAGACTTGATTCAACACCCCCCCCCCCTTTTCCCTGTCTAGACGTAAATATCAAAACTATCATTTTTCACAATAACTGAATGTAAATCAAACGTTTCCCATGCGTGGGTCTTGGGGCGGTGGGATCTACGGATTATTAGTGGATTAAAATTGTAATCAAATATCTAGCGATATAAATGAATAAAACACAATGGTGGTGAGACTGCATTATTGAGCATGTCTTCAATTGGATGGGTTATAAACAGTCCAATGTTATGATCATATTTTGTTCAGTATTTTTTTTTTCAGATCGCTACATGGTCACAATGTTGCGTCAAATTATTATCGGGTTCAAGAGCGGAAACTGTAGGTGTCCTAACATTGGACTGATCGGGTTCAAGGGCGGAAACTGTAGGTGTCCTAACATTGGACTGATCGGGTTCAAGGGCGGAAACTTTAGGTGTCCTAACAATGGACTGATTGGGTTCAAGGGGGAAAAATTTAGATGTCCTAACAATGGACTGATTGGGTTCAAGGACGGAAAATTTAGATGTCCTAGCATTGGACTGATCGGGTTCAAGGGCGGAAACTGTATGTGTCCTATAACACATATTTAAAATTCCTACTCTCGATTCAGCAATCGCTAACGCTTTAAATGAAAGCAAAACAAATTCATTAAATAACCTGACCTTGCCAATAAGTCGTTTTGGGTTTAAGACAATAGTTAATGTGTCACTGTGTTTTGAGTCCAAGTGTAGTATTGTGATAGAGATCAAAAGCACGTGTTTTTAAAAACCTTTTTATAAAAAAAAAAATCCAAAACCTACCTAAACGTAAAGAACGTGACTATAGAGCAGTGATGACGAACCCATGGCACGCGTGTCACAGTCGGCACGGAGAGCGTCATGACCCGCCACGTGACTAAAATTAAAATATGACTTCCTTAATCAAACCAGCTCAGTCAAACCCCAATTTTCGGGTTCTATTGGAATGCTGGCACTTTGTTATAAATAAATGGATGTTGATGTTGATTAAATTTTAGGCACGCGGCGCAAAAAAGTCTTTTGCCATCACTGGTGTAGAGCTTACATAGTAACACAATTAAAATATGTACCTGCCTGTCACGTGCGAAAATGTGTGGTTGAGAGGACGTCATGTGACTAGAGTAAGGCATATATCAGGAGGCATTGGAAGGCGGTAGTAGAGAGTTAATGAAGCCACGAGACAGACTGATGGTTGTGTTTGAGTTCTCTCTGACAATGTTCACCTTGTAAAATTGTACATAAGTCGCGGCATTAAACTTATTTTGTGATATTACTGATGATTTCAATTTCATTATTGTGAAGTAAATATTGTATAATAACGCCTACAAGAAGACGGGGAAACCCAACACGTGACACCGCCCCCTTTATAAACTTCAAATAAAATACTCGAAGCTTTCTGATTAACTTTGAGATAACTCCTTAAAGAAAACAACAAACACACACACACACAAAACAAACAAACAGATAATAAGATTCAGGTTGTAAATAAACTAACTTGACAGTGATTTATCTATGCCATTAAGTGGCTACAAAAAAAATTCAGACACTTGAAAAACTGGCAAAATGTATTTGACTTGTTCACTAAAAATAAACTCAACCCAACTAACTTCCTCTATTTTATGGCTCCCCACCCAACCCCCTCAATTTTTTCTTTGTGTCCCCCCCACCCCACACTTGTCGCCCAGTCTCCACACAACGAGAGAACATTCCGTCTTGTCCCTGGGACTGTATTCAAAATGTCATCGTCCCCTGCACCTCGCGTACATCGTCTGGTTTCGATCGTCATTTCCTCGTCAACAATGTCACGACATTGGGGAGATCGCCCTCGTTCATCGCTCGGACTATTTTTACCCTCGACGACCTCTGCATCGTTTCATCCACTCATCCCCACACCCCACCACCCCGTTTTTTGTCAGCGTTGGCGAGAATGTATAATGTCTGGTTGAAATACCCCGTCTTCCCCCCCGCCCCACGCCGGTTGACCCAAACACCCCACTCCCACTCTCTTATTTCGACAATTTTATCCTTGTTTGAAGGCATTCAAAGAGCTGAACCCTAACCCTATGCTTTGGACAGCGGACCAATAATCTCCCCTTCCCCATGTTTTTTTTCCTTCCTCTCCCCCCCCCCCCCAAACGTCTGTGGAGTTTGCGCTTACTGCTAAGGAAGTTAGTTGTCGCTTACCAGATTTGATCCTGAGCTACGAAATTGCAGCCCGCGAGTGCTCTGCCCTGAGTCTTGTGCGTCTGCTGAGCGGGTGTGGTCATGCTGACCTGTTATCCTTTGTAAATCGGGAGAACTCCAGATAGCGTTTGGTCATTAATTAAACTCAGAGAACTCCAGATAGCGTTTGGTCTTTAATTAAACTCAGAGAACTCCAGATAGCGTTCGGTTGTTACACAAAAAATCCACTTCGATATTCACACTCCAGCAGCATATCTAACTGCATAGAAAATAAAATAGGAAGAGAAAAATATTATTAAATAGGGCGAGGTATTAAAAATGGTTTTTAATTGGGTATGCGTGAGTCTGACGAGACGCAACAACGAACAACGAACGTATTGGCAAAAAGTTTTCGTCAGCGAACAAACGAACATTTTTAACCCAAAAAAATCAAAAACTCAAACAATGGAAGTACGAAAATACAAGAAAAGATATCTTTTGTGTAAGCTCAAGAAGACATCAATTAGATGATGGAAGGGATTTTTATTTAAAGTTTGGTGAAAGACAGGAAGATAGCAAAGTGTTGTCGTAGTTAACGAAGTGTTGTGGTAGAAAGGAAGTTAACGAAGTGTTGTGGCAAAGAGGAAGTTAACGAAGTGTTGTGGGAGAAAGGAAGTTAACGATGTGTTGTTGGAGAAAGGAAGTAAACGAAGTGTTGTGGGAGAAAGGAAGTAAACGAAGTGTTGTGGGAGAAAGGAAGTAAACGAAGTGTTGTGGGAGAAAGGAAGTAAACGAAGTGTTGTGGGAGAAAGGAAGTAAACGAAGTGTTGTGGGAGAAAGGAAGTAAACGAAGTGTTGTGGGAGAAAGGAAGTAAACGAAGTGTTGTGGGAGAAAGGAAGTAAACGAAGTGTTGTGGGAGAAAGGAAGTTAACGATGTGTTGTGGGAGAAAGGAAGTAAACGAAGTGTTGTGGTAGAAAGGAAGTAAACGAAGTGTTGTGGGAGAAAGGAAGTTAACGAAGTTACTCTAGTGCGACGAAAAGATCTGGTTCAGTGAAAATAAGGGACAGAAAAAACTTATTAACAATAATAATAATAATACATTGATAATTTATATAGCGCTGCATCCCAGCAATTAGCCAGGCTCACCGCGCTTTAGATGGAGATAATAACACACATATATTAAAAAATGCAGAGAGCAGCAGATGCCACTATACATTGCATTTGTGGACCTTACAAAAGCCTTCGACTTAGTCAGTCGCAACGGGCTATTCCAAATACTGGCAAAAATTGGCTGTCCCCCTCACCTACTTGCCATCATCAGACAGTTCCATGAAAATATGCTTGGCACAGTGCAGTTCGATGGAGCTAAGTCAGAGGCCTTCCCTGTCAGCAGCGGAGTTAAACAAGGTTGTGTACTCGCACCAACACTCTTCGCAATATTCTTCTCTGTACTTCTTCGATACGCATTCAAGGATAGCAGTGAGGGAATCTGGTTACATACCAGAGCTGATGAAGGACTTTTCAACACTGCCCGCCTCCGAGCCAAGACCAAAACGACGGATGTCCTAATTCGAGAGCTACTATTTGCGGATGATGCGGCACTAACAGCACATACAGAATCTGGTTTGCAACAACTCGTGTCAAGCTTCTCCAATGCCTGCAAAGAATTTGGTCTGCAAATCAGCTTGAAAAAGACAAACATCATGGCCCAAGACACTCGACCTCCTCCTACCATAAATATCGATAATGAAAACTTGGAGGTTGTGGACAGCTTCACCTACTTGGGATCCAAGGTCTCCAATACACTGTCCATTGAAGAAGAAATAAACAGCAGAATTGGCAAGGCAGCCGCAACAATGGCTAAACTAAATAAGCGGGTCTGGCAAAACACCAAGCTAACGGAGAAAACCAAACTGTGCGTCTATCGAGCCTGTGTCATCAGTACACTACTATATGGGAGCGAGACATGGACCACTTATACATCACAAGAGCGTAAGCTTAACAGCTTCCATTTGAGATGCTTGCGCCGCATCCTTGGTATTAAATGGCAAGAAAAAGTGCCTAATAGTGAGGTACTAACGCGTGCCAATACCCAAAGCATGTTCTCAATTCTTAGTGAAAGACGCCTGAGGTGGCTAGGACATGTCAAAAGAATGAGCCCCGGCCGCATCCCGAAGGACCTCCTATATGGTGAATTTGCTTCAGGAAAGAGGAAAACAGGTCGCCCACGCTTGCGATTTAAAGATGTCTGTCAAAGGGACATGAAAGCAGCCAAAATACATACAAGTGACTGGGAGTGCAAGGCAGAAGACCGATCTACGTGGCGCACAGTTGTCAAAGAGGGCGTCATAGTAGCCGAGGAGCGAAGAATGGAGGAGGCTGCAGACAGAAGAGCTAGGAGAAAGGCCAAAACATTTGGAAGCACAGAACTCGTGTGTAAAAACTGTGGCAAAGACTGTCACTCAAGGATAGGACTGCACAGTCACTCGAGAAAATGCAACCCAACCCAACGGTGATGCACCATCGTCTCGCGAGACGGAAGGATGCCGGTATATTAATTAAATAAACATTCATAACATGACTACATAAATGACAATACGTTAAAAGTTAAGAAGAAATGTTGTTTTATTAATTTTAAAAATAAATTTTGAAAAGATGAGTCTTAAGTGCAGTCTTGAAGGACTTAGTAGTTGAAATGGTAGAGAATTCCATTGTTTGGCTGCACAAAAAGAAATTGACCTTTCGCCAAATGTTTTAGTTCATGTCTTAGGAACACAGAGAATGCGTGTGTCTGCAGAAAAGCGCACGACAACTTGGTGAGTAGACCAACAGAAGTTCTATAAGATAGGAAGGGCATGAGTCAGAAAAGAAGTTATGACAGAGAACGGCCAGTTTGTAATCAATTCGGGCTTGTATGGGTAGCCAATGAAGTGAGTAAAGTAGCGGAGTAACATGGGCATATTTTTTGCCTTTAGAACTAATCTGGCAGCTGAATATTGAACTTTCTGTAATTTTTGAATGCATTGTTTTGGCGCACCTGACAGAAGAGAATTGCAGTAATCAATACGAGGTAGAACGAGAGCACATACTAGAGTTTTTGTTGCATAACTGTTAAGTAATGACGTATTGAGATGATCTGACGAATGGCATTGTAGGCAGAGCCACTGATGTGATTGATGAAGTTGTTGGTAGACATGTTTTCAGAAATAATGTAGCAAAGATTCCTAGTCGAAGTTTTGAACAGTATATCAGAACTAACCACCTGAATAGAATTCGGAAGAGACAAAGTACTGCGTGATTTATTTTAACAGAATAGCAGTGTTTCTGTCTTATTATCTTTCAGTTTGAGCTTGCTGAAAGTCATCTAAGACTTTACCTTACCAATGCACTCCTGCATCAATTTAACAGTGAATTCAATATCAGAGGGATCTATGTGAGTGTATAGTTGAGTATCATCTGCAAATGATTGGTTTTTAACTGAATACTTTTCAACATAAAATATTGTTAGTGGATTCCGGCAATGATGTCGTGTGGCACAAATAAAATGTAAGACGAATTAAAACTCTTAGTTTGCTTTGCCTCAAACTAAATATTCAGTAAGCAATTAGTCAAGATTTTAGTTTTTAAAATCTAAGTTCTCATGTCATAACTGCTTTGACAATTGATTCGGAAAATAAAATTGATAATGGCATTTTGTTTTTAATTAACATTATTATTTATTTTTTAATTTTAGCTAATGAAAGATGTAAATGTAGAGAACTCGCTAATTTAATGAAAAAATGTTCCGCACCAAAAGTTGTTAAAGAACCGACTGATATATTTGTAGATGCAAAATGACCTCAGTGTAATCATAATATTTTTGCGATAACATAAAAGCTTTAACTCATTTAGGATGGTATTTCAAATGAGGTAAGAACTCAGTGGTGATCAAACCTGTGGTAGAAATGTCTCATTGTTGATTGTAGCCGGGTACCTGTGGTCATAGTTAAGGAAACCCTGATTTCCAGATCCGTCAAGAGCTTGTGGAGATTGATTGTTACCTACTGGCCTACTGATCATGAAGGTATTTAGTGTATTGTTAGGGCTTGTATTGTCTCGTGAAGTCGCCTATTATAACGATCCGTTCTTAAGAATCGTCGTAACCCGAATTTCAGCGTAAGTCGGAACATATACTAAAATTTGAGATCAGGTCTTCGACCACACAGACTGCGGAACCTTTAATTAAACGAGCTCAACAAATCAGTGATTAGACTTTAAATAAAATCTACTTACAATGTCTGGCACCGGACGATTGAGTTTGTTCTGTGCCGTGTTGACTCAGGGCGTGTAGATGTGACACACAACAAGCCACTCCACGCGTCAGGGTCCTTCGTGGATATATGTGTTTACTGGCCCCCCTTGACTGGTTCATGGGACGATTTAAAGGCCCGTTGGCATTCGTTAGGACCCACCCAAGCCTGGAGACGGTACCAATACAATAGGTCACTGGGTAGGCGATTGGGGTGGGATTGACGAACACAGCTGAAACATTGCATGGGGTCTATCGACAAGGCTGCCTACTTCAGAAATTGTCGATTTTTATTCTCACGGCTAGACCTAATCTGTGTGGATTATAAAACATGGCTGGCAACTTGCGCGTCAAAGGAAACTTGTGTTTGGTTCTCTTTGTGTGAAAGTCGCACAAAGATTAGTGATAAATTGTAGTCGGGTTGTTGTTGTTGTTGATCTACCCCCAACATTGTTGGCGTATCCTCATGTCGGTTTACACGTTTCGGGGCTTGGTTTCTTCAGACAGTCTGTCAGATCATATACGTGCCTGCAGAGGCGTCACTAGAGGGATGTGGGAGAGCGACTCGCGCCGGGTAACACCATCATTAAGGGTGACACCAATAGGTGAAATTCTGTGTTTCCGTTCTTTGGCAAACGCAGACTCGGAGATCTATATTGGGTAAATCGTTACGGGGAAGGGGGGGGGAACACGCACCAGGAGTAACGCAAACCAAATGACACCGCTGTGTGTATGTATGTATGTGTGTAAATGTCAACTACATTGATGTATGTCAGTCCAACTGTTGATGTATGTCAGTCCTACTATTATGTATGTCAGTCCTACTATTAGGTACGTCAGTCCTACTATTGGTACGTCAGTCCTACTATTAGGTATGTCAGTCCTACTATTAGGTACGTCAGTCCTACTTTTAGGTACGTCAGTCCTACTATTAGGAATGTCAGTCCTACTACTAGGTAAGTCAGTCCTACTATTAGGTATGTCAGTCCTACTATTAGGTATGTCAGTCCTACTACTAGGTAAGTCAGTCCTACTATTAGGTACGTCAGTCCTACTATTAGGTATGTCAGTCCTACTATTAGGTATGTCAGTCCTACTATTAGGTACGTCAGTCCTACTATAAGGTACGTCAGTGCTACTATAAGGTACGTCAGTCCTACTATAAGGTACGCCAGTCCTACTATAAGGTACGTCAGTCCTACTATAAGGTACGTCAGTCCTACTATAAGGTACGTCAGTCCTACTATAAGGTACGTCAGGTCCTACTATAAGGTACGTCAGTCCTACTATAAGGTACGTCAGTCCTACTATAAGGTACGTCAGTCCTACTAGTATGCCAGCCCAACTTTTGCACGTGCCCCAGCCTGCCGTCTGCTCTCATACACTAAATACACCCGGGGTTCATCAATATTGGGGATCCTCACAGCGCATGTCATTGGCTGACATTCACGAGCTGCGGGGTTCTTTGTCTGCGGCTGCCTATCGGTTCGATAAAAAGTCAATAAAAACGAAATAAAACTGTCTGATGATTGGGAGCCAAGATTGGTTAGCGAGGGGTTTAAAGGAAATATACCGAGATCTAAGTGGATAAAGACATTGACTGGGGCTGGGGGTGGGGGGTAGTATAAAGTAAAGTACACAAGGGGGAACTTAAAGAAAATGAATATGAATGAAGCTAAGATTGTATATAAAAACTTTTACTTTGAGTGGATACACAAGGACTGGACTTAGAGCAGAAAGATCGATCGCTCTCTGGTTAGATAGATATAAACTGCTGAGAGTTCTTTAGTAGTTATATATACACCTTGCTTTTAACAGATACATACATATATATATATATATCACTGTGCTTGACGTAGATATATATATACACTTCTGAGAGTGCTTTGTGTAGATATATTTACACTTCTGATAGTGCTTTGTGTAGATATATTTACACTTCTGAGAGTGCTTTGTGTAGATATATTTACACTTCTGATAGTGCTTTGTGTAGATATATTTACACTTCTGATAGTGCTTTGTGTAGATATATATACACTTCTGATAGTGCTTTTGTTCAAGCACGACGTGTTGCCTTATGGGTATAACGTCTGGTCTATGCATGTGCTAAATCAGGTTTCGCTGAATTAACGGACAGTCAGACAACGTCATTAGCCGTTCTCTTGTAACAAGAAAAAATGGACGTTCCTTATCGTGAAAGAAAAAATCATGTCATAAATATAAAAAGAAAATGTTCTTAGTTTTCGGCAATGCTTTATGTATCCGTGAAATCCCGTTCTCCTTTGTCGACCTTACGAAAACGAGTTTTTAAATTAAAATAAAAATTTATTTTTCATTAACCCACAACTTTATTTATTATATATTTATTCAATTATATATGTCTGCTAAATATTTATATGACATGCGATCGAAGCAAGCATCGGTCATATTGTAAAATTAAAAAAATTAAGTTACTTTGAAATGGTTTATTCCACTATTACCAGCTGTATGATCGTATCACCCAAGTAAAGCATAGATCGTCTGGTCTAACAGAGAAACGAACCTCTCATAACAATTTTAGTTTTAAAATGGCACGAGTTATGTTTAACAACTCGATAATTATGTATGAATAATTCAAAATTAATGTTATATTTCTTTTCTTTGCAAATTTTAAATTTTTAATGGATTAACTCCCCTGAACATTCTTTTTTTTTTCAACTTAAAAAAAAAATCATAATCTTTTATTATGATTAAATCTTTATACGCGGATCGGGCTTCCCCCAATCCCAGTGAACGCGGGGATAGTGAGGTGTGGGGCAGCGGGGGTAGTGGGTGGACATCGGTCAAACACAAATAGGCACGTCTGACCGATAGATATCAAAACAATGAAAAGGTGAGAATTACGTTCTCGTGTATACAGCAGGTTGTTAAACAAATACCAAAATGTTCAACAAACATCCGGGTGTTTAACAAATATTAAGATTCTCAACCAATCTCATTGACAGAAATTAAAGCCACGCTGTCAGTGCAGTAAACACATGTCAAAGTGTTTGAATTTTGGTGAGGTTTATGGGAGCATAGAATGCACACAACCAGTGGCGTCACTAGGGTTGGTGTCACCCGGGGCGGTAGCTCATGGTGTCACCCGGGGCGGTGGCTCATGGTGTCACCCGGGGCGGTGGCTCATGGTGTCACCCGGGGCGGTGGCTCATGGTGTCACCCGGGGCGGTAGCTCATAGTGTCAC